>JAPKLW010003391.1:0-40374 GCA_026898455.1 Plectranthus barbatus
TTTTCTATTAAAAAAGATGTATATGTTAAACTATTTAGTTGAACATGCTCTTTAAATGGGAATCTTATTTTTATGTGTTTTATGATTCTTTTTCTGAGAAATTGCATTTTTCGTGTTTGTCTAATCCTTGTTATTAGTTCATTAACTCATACAAGTAGGCGGACGTATTGATAATAACTAGACAAAAATTAAATATAGCGTTAGAAAATTACTAAAATTATATATGCATATAACTTTTTTTTTATGCATATAACTTTGTATTTTAAAATTATAAAATATGATATGCGGATGTTATACTAATTGTATTTACTAATAGGGTTGTAAATGAGTCAAACTGTTCGTGAGCTAATCGGATCTCAACTTGATAAAAGCTCGTTCGAGCTCGTTTATTAAAGGAACCAAACTTAAACATTTTAGTATTCGACTCGTGAACTCGTAAGCAAGCTCATAGCTAAAATTAGTAAGAAATATAAAATTATTAATTTTATAAAAGTAATATATTTCATGTTTTAAGAGTAATGATAAGTCTTTCTAATAATGAGAAATTTTAGAATTTGAGCATGAATATGATATTAATTTAGAAATAAATAACCTTTTCTTTCAAAATAATAAAAAATATTTTAAATATATTCCAAATTTAGAAAGTTCGTTTAGGTTCGATTAAGGTTCGATAAAGTTCGTGAACTTCAAAATATTCGACAAAAAAGCTCAAAGCTCAACTCGATATTAAACGAATCAAACTTGAGTACAACACTACTCAGTTCCATTACACCCCTCTTTACTAATATGAATTGATATTGGGGGCCATATAATAGTTAAAATAGTTATATCAAAATTACAAATATTCACATTTTTAATAACGTTGCCAAAAATACTGTTTTACTCTTATTTTTTTCAAAACTCTAAATATATCTGCAAAAGAATATATAGCCCAAAACTCTAAATGATGCATTTAGTCAATTTAAATGGTGTGCTTTAGAGAGATGATATATTGATTCAATTCAAATGATATATTTACTCGATTTAAATTATGTATTTTTCCATTAAGATTTATCTTAAATAATGAATTTTGTGAGATGGCTTCGCAACCTATCTTTCCTAAATTATAATATAAAAGGCGTAGATTTTAATACTAAAAAGCATAAAATAAATATTTCAAACTGTAAATACATAAAAAATTTAATCTATAAGAAAAAATATTTGAACGAAAAAATCATATACATGTAATAATAATATGGAATTAAAAAATACAAATCTTATTTGGTGCAATCAAAACACGTGTATACGGAAGCTTAAACATAAATGGAGCTAATAGAGTTTCAGTTGAACTAGTAGCTCAAAAATCTCAATTAAAGAATTAAGTGTTAAATCACAAATATACATCAATAATTAGTTGTTCGATTTTAAGAAGGGAGTAAGTTGTATAAAGGAAATAACTAAATATTAAAGTAAGCCAGTGATTATAGTGGTTGAGAATTTATTCACTTATATTAGAAGACTAGTTGAACGACTATAATCTCAAACTTCTTATTGAGAGCTTTTGAGAGTTTTACGCGCCAACTACCTTAGAAATTTCGAATTTTCGGTCTTTCACTAGTTTTTATTGTCTTCTTTCATGAGATATTTATAGGCATTTTGAAAATCTAGTCATTGGAGAGTTGATGATGATATGTCCCTATCAACAAACGTCTTATGTATAGAATTGTATGATTTACATGCTTCTTTTGCTTTTGCCAACTTAAACATTTATCCCGTGTTAGATGTATGAGAGTTGAACAATTATCATTGGATCAACTAAGATTCTATACTTAGTTGATTGGTATTATTTAGAACATTTCTCCCATCACACTCATTCTAGAATAACTATACATATGATTGTAAAATTCTCATTTATTTCCCTACAGAATCGGTTTGTAATAAAATGGGACTTTCATTATTATATGGTAGTATATCCCCTGTTCACCAGCTGATGTGGAATATTTAACACTCCCTCACACGCAGTATGTAGTTTCATGAGGATCCCATCATCGGAATAATTCGGATCCCATGATCTGAATAATTCAAGGCTCGCATCATTACGATAGCTGACCGATAATTTTCGACAAGCATCCAAACTAGAACATATTTGTAACAATTACAATCAACTCAGAACTTGATTACATAAAATAATAAACAAAATTACATAAATAAAATTCACTTAACCAAAATTGATAGTTATCCCTACAATAACGCAATCGCCTCCTTTAAACAAACTGATCCTTGCCACCCATTTTACAAAATTAAATCGCCCAAGATATATTTCTATTTATCCTACATCTTATTTCTCTATATACAATATTAGGATGTCAATCTGGTCTAATGGTTCAATCTGGTCAACCAAGAGTTCTAAACTAATCGTAACCATTGATTTGATTAATTTAAAAGTTTAAATTCATTCCTATTTAACACATAGATATACTTATATATCTTATAGAAAACAACAAACAGTGAACATATTATAAATAAGATCTTTTAATAAGAGATATTGAGATCAGTCTCCTTTCCCACTCAAATAACTCGATGTTTACACGCAAGTTGTATTGATTCATATCAACTCCCTTCTTGTTTTGAAATGGATGGGGGTGGTCTATTATTTTCTAGAGTTCAACTCTTACACCAAGAAAATTAATATTTGATCCAAGTCAAAATCGCGACGTTTCATTCATTATAAAAGAGAAAGTAGAATTCATGACTGTACCAATATTGAAAAATAAAGGAAAAACTATCAATTTTATTACAAACTATTCAAACTTTCTCAAATATATTACAAACTAGAAATATTATCAAAAAATATTACAAACTATCAATATTGTCTCAAATCTATGACGGGAGCAAATTTCCGGCAACGGAAAATTGACATGGCACGCCGGAAGACACGTCAACGTTTGTAAAATTACACATCACCATATAGAATTTCTCAAATATATTACAAACTATTGTTATTTTCTCAATTATATTACAACTTATTAATATATATATATATATACATATATATATACATATATATATATATATATATAGAGTTGTAATCATATGTGAACCACCTTCCAGATGTGAAATAAGACTTGATCTTGACCATTAATTTTTTAATTTGGATGGTTGTGATTAATCCACATGATTTATTTTTTAATTTCTTATTTCATAATTTAAATGAATCAAAGGGTATTATAGTAAGAAAAATTTGGCAGTTTAATAATATCATAACTGATTCCTAATATATCTCGTTCATGATTTTATTCCATCCTTCTTCTTCTCAAATGTATCATACGTGTTTTTATTCCATTCCTTTTATTCCATTCCTTCTTCTTCTCAACGTGGATATGGTATGTGAGTGTAATTCTTCAGGTAATTGTATTTCATTATCATTTTCTCATGTGATGTTATTTATCTTTTTTTTTTGTTTATAGCAATTGCTAAGCGCACCCATATTGTGCACACCTTCTTCTTCACGTACATCCGTTCAAAATTGTGGAAGGTCAGTATCGCGCAGATCAAAATAGTGCAGATGTAGTTGATGATCATCAACAAACAAACGCCGATGACTATGTGTTTGACGTTGTGTCTTTTTATTCAAGGTATGTGGTTTCATGTTTTGATGATGCTGAATATTATTTTCTGCAACACAAACAATATACTTCTTTTTACATTCTCAAAGGGAGAAGAAGAGCACGACGCCGTCACGTACACTGCCAAGAACATCGCTTCGCAACAAGTACAAGAGATTCAGTCGTCGGCTATTTATAGTTATATATAGTTGCAGTAATATACATGTAAAGTTGCATATATTAAGCCTGTACATTTGCATATATTCACGTGTTGTTATTTAAATTTTTTTTTGTAGTTATTGATACACCAATTGTTCGGAGCTCGTTGAAACAGTTCGAGAGACACGTTTTTCACACTTTAGATGATGGAGTTGAATTTTATAAAGAATATGCTAAAATTATTGGATTCGATATTCATATATCAAGTTCAAAGAAGAAGCAAGATGTCTTAACTACGTAGTTGCAATAATTAAGCCTCTAAATATGCATTGATTAGGCCTGTAAACTTGCATTTATCAAGCCTGTAAACTCGCAGTATATTATTTTTTATTTTTTATTTGTGTGTAAATTTTTTGAGAATGTAAATATACATAGTTGCAGCAGTTTAGCCCGTAAACTTACAGTGTTTAAGTCTGTAAACTTGCATTGACTAAGCTCGTAAATTTGCTTCATACAACTGACTAATTCTTATCTCCATGTAAACTTGGTATATATTAAGATACTGCTATTAATTAGTTAATATAATGCATGTATTTTTAATTAATAATGCAATTTTTTACGAAGTATATATATTGTTATAATTTTGAATTCAACAATACAAAAAATTGATACTATTAAGTTGCATTAAATATGTCTTAAATTATGCATCATACAACTATTCATACTTGCATTAATACAATTTTTTTTTATGATCAATGCAACTAGCTGTAGTGTAATATTATGTAGTATAATCGTGTGTCATGTATTAAGATACTGCAACAAATAAGTTTATATAATGCAACTATTTTTGATAAATAATGCAATTTTTTATATAAGAAAAATTGAAATTTAATGAAATTATGGATATTGGCATATGAAATTTAAAAAAATTAAAAATAAATTGTAAAATTTTGCTTAAATCCAAAATTAATAAAGAAGAATAAATTAATTTTGAGATGTAGATAATTAAGGGATCAAATCCCACAAAATTAGGAAGAAAAGAGAAATTAAATTTGAAATTCAATAATTTAGGAATTAAATCCCATGAATTTAGGAAAGAAAAATCTTGCAAATATAATTAAAAAACTGTGTGAATTAAATGTGGTGGGTTAAAATTTCGAAAATCATAAATGCAACAACTTCTTTCCATTATTTTAGGTAGTGGAAAACGTGGGAGATTTAATTATTTGTTTAAAGACTCTAATACCCTTATATGCAACTTTTTTACTCTTTATATGCATCGAATTTTTTAAAAAAATATATTAAATCTTGTGCGTTGATTAAATAAATCAATGGTCCATATTAGGTCTTATTTCACATCTAGAAGGTGGTTGCCACTATAACGCCCCCGTATATATATATATATATATATATATATATATATATATATATATATGCTCAATCTATCAAGTTTTTAATAAAATATATTTTTATATATTTTGAAATTTTGAACATTTAATTAAATATATAATTGTGCTTAAAATATTTAAATATTTTTTTGGATTAATTAAAAAAATAAAAAATGGCAAAAAAATGAAAACATGTGCTCTCGTCGCTCACTTACAATATTTAATGGCAAAAAAATGTAAAATTATTTATTTAATTATACTTAAAAATGTGAAACATAGTAATTACATATAATTTACATTTAAGTATAATTAACTAATAATTTTTCATTTCTTTGCCATTAAATATTGCAAGTGAGCGACGAGAACACATGTTTTCATTTTTTTTTGTCATTTTTTATTTTTTAATTAATCAAAAAATATTTAAATATTTTAAGTACAATTATATTTAAATGTTTAAAATTTTAAAATATATAAAAATATATTTTATTAAAAATTTTATAGTTTGAGAATTTTTTTTGATATATATATATATATATATTAATAAGTTGTAATATAATTGAGAAAATAATAATAGTTTGTAATATATTTGAGAAATTCTATATGGTAACGTGTAATTTTACAATCGTTGACGTGTCTTCCGGCGTGCCATGTCAATTTTCCGTTACCGAAAAATCGCTCCCGTCATAGATTTGAGACAATATTGATAGTTTGTAATATTTTTTGATAATATATATAATTTGTAATATATTTGAGAAAGCTTGAATAGTTTGTAATAAAATTGATAGTTTTCCCAAAAATAAAGTATCTTGGATGTAACAGAAACATTTTGAAACTAGTAGTAAAAGTTTTAAACAGGCATTAAATAAACACAGTTTGGCTAAGCACGACAATTTTGATAAATGCAATGCTTTATAAGAATAAATCATCAATAAAATGGAAATCTGTAAAAGTGAACGCGTTTTAGAAAAGCAAAAGAGTGATTAAAAATAAACCTACGAAAATATCAAACACGTATTATGCTATAAAGAGAAAGGTGAGAGGATTTAAGAGTACAATATTATGGTCAGCATATCAATTCATACAAGTGTAACAAAATTCTGCATACATGTTTGATGAGTAAATTCTACATTTCACAACGGCACAAATGAAAAATAAGCAGAGAGAGAGAGAGGGAATAAATCAAGAAACTAAACTAGAAAAAATAGTAACTCCAGAATCTATAATAGTAGTATGAGTGCCCCCAATAACAAAATTTAAAATGTGCGTTATCTCACCACCGGCAGAAAGACACCCGGCCCCATGACCGCCTCTTCCGGGTAGCCAACGAGAACTCTATTCAGAGTCGAGCAAAATAATCTTTTAGGAAAACACACCTTTGCAGATATTGTTTCAGAATGTAGCACCATAACACATTCTAGACAATGTTTTGAGTCTTACCAGGAGAGAAACTGTAAGCAGCTGGAACCGTTTGTCTTCTCTGGACTCAGTGACGCGGTGTAAGCACTGGAAAACAAGCAAAAGAAGATAAGAAATGAGTTTCGACCTTCAGCAAAACTGCTACAAGTGATGATGAAAACCATCAAAAATAAGACCACATAGAAGCTTGAGAAGTCCAAGGCATTATTTCTGATTTAGAGCACCATTTCAATAACTTTGAATCGAGAAGACAGATTCAACAATGAAGATAGAACAGAGTCAAAAAAATTTGAAGAAATAAATTAGTATACAATCAAGATTAGCTGAACTTAAATCAGATAGAATAAAACAAATAAACTATTAAAAAACAACCACACACGCACTATGTATATAATATGAGAAAATGCACCAAGATAGCACATATTGGATTATGTAAAGGAGACTACAAAAACTGGGAGTCAACGCAGCTACTTAAAGAAAATCAATTAATCACCAGCAACAAAACTAGGAATTTCACACCGGCCCAACCAATTGCTTTTAGGCTGACGGTTTTCCTTCATTATTCGTACCCCACTCTTCCTCAGCCTCATTACTGTTCACATATACAGCACTATCAGTTGAGTCAGCATCCACCACAACAGACTCTTCTTGGCCATCATCATGCCCTTCCACTAGCTCATTATGCTCGATTTCTTCTGGTTCATGTCCATTCTGCTCAGCATCCTGGATAAAATTGATTGTAAAAATAAAATAAAAAATAGAGAAGTGAAAGAGATAAGCACTTAGCAACATAGAGATAATACATATATAAGTTCCCGAATACTACTCTCTGTGTCACTATCAGAATGTTACAATCTAATGCATAACAGACAGCAATTTTACACGATCTTCTTTAAAAATAAGTTGTCCGAGTGTTCAGATTATAGAATATTTAAGATGGCGGTACTGGGCAAAGGTTATTACAATGTCTAAAATATAAGGTGTCAAATTCTTCTGAAAAAAAGTTGTGACTAAAATTCTTTTTATAAGATCCTATTCGTCAAGACTTTTAAAAGAAAGTTGAGAAATCACTCTGAAGGTAATTTTCTTATTATAGACTCTAAAACATTTGAAGCCCAAACAACCAACCTCCTTGTCAATTTGTGAATTAAATATAGTGAAGGGGAAGAACTTTATTAGTATATGCAGATAGACTTAAATAGGAAATTAATTCACCAAATACCTCATAATCCAAGTCTCCATTTTCCAGATGTTCTTCTTCCATTTGCATGTTTCTGAAAGATTCCACAAGACTTGCAGTTGATCTATCAGCGTGCTGCACATATTCAGATGCTGGAGGATATTTGCCCCTGCAGAATAATGGAGAGAAATCGAATGATATCTTCGAATCAGACTACAGAAGAAAGATATCATGTTGAATACCATAGCTCATGTGTATTGTATGATAATCCACTACAATATTAATTTTTGAAAGCAAGTATGGATAATAACAAAACTACAACTTGTGGGTAATCTTCAGACAAAAAGTGTTTTGATGAAATAATAAAGGTGAACAAATTGTCTAAATAAAAAGACCTTGTCTCTGCAGCTTTGGCTTCAACGGCAAAAGCAATTTGCCAATCATCAAACAAATTAGGATATTCTTCTGGATCAGCAAGAGATTCTGCAGCTTTCTGATTAATCTGTCAAAAATGATGAATCCAGATTTTATAACAAAAATTTCCACAAAACATTCCTATCACATTCAACTTTAGTTTGTGATTTCTATAGAAAGCATAAAAAATAATCCTAAAGCACAACTACAATAATTTAAAATGCGAGCATGAATAGTAGCAAAACGCTGACCTTGTTGAGGTCTTTTCTCCAAAGAGTAACAATCTCTGACACTTTACTTGGGAGGTATGACCGTGCCATCAATGCAGCCTCAGGTATCCGATTACTGCAAAGGACTCGTGATTTACTAGAGAACATGATGGTGGACCAACTAGATGAAGTCACAAAAATTACCTTTCAACTAAAAGCTGAAGGCAGTCTTCCAGTTTACCCAACATAAATAAACAAAGGAATGCAACATTGTTTTTCCCATGCTCTTTGGCAAGAGAAGCAAGTTTAGTAATTCCCTCAGCATCACCTAAAGAAGAGTAGAGTAGTAATAAACCACTCAAGTCATTTGCCTTCTTCAAGCACTCCTCTGTCATCTCCAACTGGAACACCAAAAAAAAAAAAAACATAAAACATTGGAAAGAATGCCACATTGAACCACTTAAGCATGCATCTCATCAAATCAAATAACAGATCAACCGACACATTTATGAAAAAATGTGCACCTGCAGCAAAAAGAGTTTAGCAGTTGACCTCAAAGTTTGTAAGCATTTATAATATTTTAGATAATAGATTGTATAAAAGAGAATACCATTCCAGTAGACATGGCTAATTCACCCAATTGCTTCCATTTAGACTCACTCTGAGCTACTGTGGCAATTTCCTGTATCGAAGACCAGTTGCACATGAAGAACAACATACTCAATCCAAAGGATCAGATTTCAGAGTACATGAAAAAAATTAAAAGTGTTTGATCAAAAGGATGTTGAATAAGTATAATACTCCCAGATAAAAAAATTAATCAGCACCAACCTTGGCAATCTCCAGTTTGCCTAGCTGTATGGCCAACTCAAATCTATAATCAGGATCTGTAGCAACTTCAAGTGCATCTTCTATCATACCTCGTGATTCCAAGAAACGAGCCACACTGCGAGCAGTAACAACTTTCATTGTAATCAAGTTGACGACAGCAAGATCAGATTAAATGGCAATGTGCAGTGAGAGTGAGAATGAGAGAGCGGGAGAGATATAGTTAAGAAGTATTTTCTTGCATACGGAATCTTCACTGTGTAGAAACTTTAGCAAGGAATAAGAATCAGTCATCAAGCAGCCACAGGAATTCATAGTTAAGGAAGATTGAGAAATCAGCAGTTTTCTGCTATTCACACAACAAATATACGTAAATGCATGATTCTATCTTTCATGAAAGGACTACAGAGCAAGCAAAAACATAGAATACCCAGATTGATGTGCCCCATTAGAAGATTAAATAAGATGATAGTCAACTCTTTAATTTGAAATTCGGAACTATTGTTAACAATGATGCTGCACATTAAAATTAGTTTCTTCCTCGACAAGTTAACTATGTTTATCATGCATGTATATTTGGAACAAACATCATAAGTAGTCAATTAAGATGTTCAGAAACCTGTTGAGATGTTCCTTCGGAATTGATGGTAAGACCTCATTTGCCCTTTCCAAGTCACCACGCATTACAAGAGTCTTGTACTCAATCAAACTGAGCAGCAATGTATATCCAACAACACTGCAATACACATCCAAGTGCCAATTTTTGAGGATCACTAAAATTAAACAAGAAGAACCTCTTCTCCTCGCATTAAGAAGAAGAAAGGGAGGCGTGGAAAAGACTGTACAAACTCGGCAATTCCAACAGTCAAATATAACATTGACTATGCTTAAAAAAGACGGCATGAATTACTCACTTAAATTCTTTGTCAAGGAGAAAAACACGACTCTGATTAGCAAGATACCCGAGCAGGTACATGGGTCGGTCTAAATGGAACATTGTTGTCACCTAAACAATCTCACAACACAACATTGCTTTCTCACATTCTGGAAATAACATCGAGAAAGAGTATATGGAAGAAGTACGTATGGTGATATCAGTCCTACCTCACCACCTACGCAGTAATTGAGTCTCCAGGAAGAGTTATTGTAAATGAAACAGTCTCCAACCCAAATTCCAGTCCGTACTCGTTCATTAATTTCATAAAGAAGCTCAAAAGCATCTTCAACACCTTGTTCATCTACTGATCTCCCACTATCTAGATGAGCAGAAACGACATCACGCTACAACATGCAAGGCCAATTGAGTTAACACCTACCCAAAACTCTGGTAAACATTCATGAGATTATAATATAAATGAAGGCCTTACGTTGTACTTAAGTATGTAGAATGATGTTTCACTGGCAATGGTCACCAGATCACCACTATCAGCCCAGTAGAGATTCTGGAATATATTACAAAGAAATAGACCAAAACAAAATAAAAAACCATAATTTACTAGGCCAAAGCAGTCAATCCATACTAAATATATTAATCTGCAATTTTCTTACTTTGACATTGACATCAATTCGCCGTATCAACCTACAGTCAGCCCAATCATAGAAACAAATAAAATCGTTTGAACACATTGCCAATAAATTGCCCCCGTATATGCGCTCAGCAGAAAAAGTGGGCCGGATGCTTTTCTTCTCCTGAAATAAAATCATTGAAATCATTGAAACCAGTAGATGAACTAAACATTCAAAATATACTGCTAATGAGGTTCAATAATGAACACTGCATGTCATTAATTTTATTTACAAATAAGAACCACACATTCACATCAAATAAGTAACTATAATATGTGCATCTATCATATTGTGTTTAATGATGCATAGTAGCAACGATAAGATCAGAACTGGAATAAAACCAAATGTAAAATTCAGGAAGAAAATCAAGAGGCACAACAGATGCAAAACAGCATACTAAGAATGTCTTCTCCTTCAAAGTTCAAATGTAGTAAATAGAAATGATAGCAAAAAAGGGATACATGAGACAAGATAAGCAACCTGGAAAGTTTTGGAGAAAATCTTAATCTTAGTTGTACTTTCTCTAACAGCATATTCTCCTTCGGTGGACCAAACAAATTCCAACGCTGAGCCAAATGATCTGTTTCTCCATGCCAAAGCTGTGTAAATTATGTATTCACCATCTCCACATACAACAACGAACCTACCATTAGGATTATGCTTTAAGCTCTGCCAGATAAAAAATGAGAAGGCAAGTTAATATTATGTCAATCTAGAATGTAAACAACTGAAACAGGAATTGAACTTCATCTAACAAGAATGGTAATACAAATTTCATAATTTTCAACCCTTAATGTCTTTATAACTAATCTTCCCAATTACTGAAAATTCTACTCAAGATTATTCCATTCGCAAGGCATTAATTTACAAAAAGGGCGAGGAAAAGAGAGAAAAAAAAAATAACTCATTCATTAGATTGGAGGCCTTTTGAGTATTTCAGGGTTCCTTTGTATAATATGAAAAGAGCAGACCATCATGAGTTGGGATTCAAGATATAACCATTAAAAAAAGGGTTTGTGTTACATGTGTTATAGAGAGAAGAATGAAGAAATGTTTGGATTAGATTAAGATTTAATTAGATGGATATATTTTATGCCATTGTTGTTAGAGATGACTTATTTTAGAATTTAATCGTGTCTATCCACTAGTTTTTGAAGTCTATACAGGTCGGTTAGTTTCTAGGAATTAGTAAGTTAATATGTTATGATGTTATAAAGTTATGTGGACATACTTGTGTTTGAACGATCTCTTTGGAGGTATTTCTTTTATCTTTATTTATTTCCTTGTTCGATCTCTCAACTCTATCAATTGGTTCCATTGCCAAGAGATTTCATGGTTACACGTACTTTGTGAGTTGTGACATGTGTCACGCTTTGAAAGGATAGAGAAGAGATTGGCAACACTTGAATTGCGTATAGATGCAGCCACGGTTGATTTGCATAAGCATTTGCGCATTCTAACAGCTCTAGTCAAAAAGTTGACAATAATCATAATACCAGTGTAATCTTTGATATATTCCATAGCTACAAAATAAATCAATCACTATTTGATTAATGCAGAAATAAATCAATCAAGCTTATGTAGAGTATGAGGCATCCGATCTTGATAAATGTGAAACAAATTTTCTGAGAAAGAAAAACAAGTAGATTCAACCAGATGTGAAGGTTGCGAAGGCGCAAAGGTGGAGGAGTCAGTATCCACTATCCAACATGGTCCATTGTTCAATGTGAACAACCTTTCGTGGAGCATTACAGATCAATTTAAAATGATGAATTTCACCATTGCCTTTGTGGGCATGCCAACTTGAGTACGAAATGGTCATCCTCAAGACTTTGGTACAAACCAAGTCCCCCTTGGATGCCTCCTGAATTAAATACACAACGCAGCCTACCACAAATCAACACCATAGATGCAGCAATTTAATTTGATACCGCCTTGGGTATTTTCACGTGGTTGGCAATGATACACATGTATCATAGAGAGAAGAATGAAGATAACATTTGGATTAGGTTAAGATTTTATTAGATAAACATTTTATTCAATTATTGTTAGAGACAGATTAAATTTTATTTTAGTATTTAATTGTGTCTATCCATCAGTTTTTGGAGTCTATATAAGTTAATTAGTCTCAAGAAATTATGTTAATATGTCATAAAGAAAAAGTTATGTAGACATTGTCTGAACGATCTCTTTAGAGGTATTTCTTTATTTTATCATCATTTATTTTCGTGTTCGATCTCTCGACTCGATCAGTAAGGCACTCTATCAGTAGGGCACAGAAAGTAAAGAGTAAGCAATGTAAGATATACATTCTATAAAGCCTTTCTCTAGAGCATCTATCAACTCGAGCATTGAGATCCAACAGATATATAGTTTTAACTCATAATTACATAATTGGAACACAGCAAATTAAAACTTTGAAAGCAAAGTCAGCTTAATCACAATTAAAAATCAAAGTGATGAAGCATATATACATGAACAAGTTGGAAAGTCAAACACCTCCAACAGAGAATGCATCTTGGTATTCTTCTAATGCTCGTAAGATACCAATTTATCATATGATATCATAGCAAATGTGCAATGTGAACTTATGTTCACACAATTGTCAATTAAAAGATTTTCAATATCTACATAACATAAGGATATAACTTTCCAGAAAACTTTGTTAAAATATCTCAAATGGCAATTCAATGGTTTAGGAACACCACATATGCAAAATCAGTACATAAATATAGCTTTGCCCACTAGGATAAAATGTCTGTAGAACGAAGTAGCATAGACATCTACTTAATAACAAGAATTCTCGAGACAATCCCCCTTAAATGCTTAGTGTTTCATGTTCATAAAAGTCAAAGAAAATTACCTGGGGATAAAGATCGCAAGTTCCCAATTCTTTAACCGCCAAAGGCAGTCTCTCTCCATCAGCAACCTGAGAGAGTTGATTTACAGAATAACAATTGACTTTCAATTAGGTTATTAAAATCAAGACAATGTATACCTCATAATCTGCCCCAACACTCTTGATGTTGACAGTCTGAATTTCATTGTGTTTTGCCCAAATTATTTTCCCACCATTGTCCATGCTTGCAACAGGTACCTCACGGCCAAGCTTTACCATGATCGTCCCTTCATCATACCCAATTACGACCCTGAGCATTGATTGATTTAAATGTAAATAAAAGTGGCAGACATCTAAACATTTACTTCTTGAGAGAATCCTTTATGATTCAGAATTTTGTAAGTCTCAAATGGATAAGATACCTCAAGTAAAACATACACTCTACTTGTCACAAATTTCTTCAACATTTTGTTTCAATATGAAGTACACAGTTCATTCACACAACTCTTGTCTGAAAACACTATTGAATTTAAAGTCAAGGATGTGAAACAATGAGGAACTTAGGACTTCAGTAAAATGCAACCACTTGGAAATAGATCACCCCCACCCCAAACACTGAATCCAATCGACTGCAATTGAACTTACCTTCTCGAACCTTTTATGTAGCCGACTGCCCAAACTCTTTCAAGGCCATAATTCAGTGTGTTTTCAAGTCTGAAAAACAATTACAAGGTGAGACATCTCAATCACGAATTATGAAAGGGGAAATGGGTAAACATACACAAAGAAGAGGAATGTGAAACATATTCTACAGGATCAAGAGCGTTTATACACTTTTTAACTGTAGTTAATTGTGATTTAATCCACTTGAAAATCACAAGATTTAATATAATTCTAACAAGAATAAATCAAGAGGTTTGGAAATGTGCATATAAATTTCAAAAATAGTAATTCAAATAGCCAACTCCCAAATCCCAATAAATAATATCCTATCCCTCGGCCCAAAAGAAAGATACGACAATAGCATAAAACTTACCTGTAAGTGGTTGCATGCCAAATGCGGACTGTACCATCCTCAGAACCAGTTATAATAATCGGAAGTTCAGGATGGAAACAAACTGCAGACACATTGTGTGTGTGACCTTCTAATGTCTGCACACAGCTCTTCGTCTGATAATCCCACACCTATTTGCAAGTTTTAAAGATATTTTAGATTCTTCCGCATTTCAGAGGAACAAAGGTAGAACAAGGCACAAACCTTAGCAGTGTGATCATCAGAACCAGTAATTAAATATGGCTTATCACCACCCGTGAAATAATCTACACAATTGACTCCTTTGAGGTGAGCATCCAGGGTAAAGTTTGGATCAGGAGAGCCAAGATTCCAAATCTATTAAAGGAACATTAAGAGCTTATAGTACCAGTCAAATTAATTGAGAAAAACCGGCAAACACATATCAATGGCCATTACAAGCATACCTTAATAGTGCGGTCAAGTGAAGCACTAGCAAAAGTATTGGTATCTTTTGGATTAAAGGTCACTTGCATTACGTAATGGGAATGACCCTCGAAAATTTGAGTGCATGTCCACCCCTTCTCCCAGTCCCAAAGCTTTATTAGCATATCATCGGAGGATGATAGCACATAAGGAAGAGTGGGGTGAACTGCCACACACCTAATATAATCTGTATGGGCCTCATACACTTTTACTTTATCCATTGTATTGTAATTGTACACCCGAATAAACATATCATCTGCACCAGCAACAACCCACTGCTTTCGTGCAATAAACTTCGCAGACCGAACTGTAAGATGATAGGGTAGGAACTAAAATAAGCATTTTTCTCATCATGAAAAAAGATTTCCTAGTATTCAAAGGAATAAAAATTTGATTCTAATCATGTACCTGGTAGCTCTGTAACCTCAAAAGATTTAACCATTGTCTGCAGCAGCAGAAATTAAGTTCCATAAATATTTCTCTCACACTATGACTCAAGAGAATATGATAAACAGGAAATTAAAGAAGTGTATGGGAACTCCACATCCCTTCTCAAATGATTCTTCCTGATAATGCACAGCTTTGAAATCATTTTTCAATGGATTCGTGGTTCTTAGAGAAACTAGGCTCTTAATGTTGAATCCCATAGTTTTAATAAGATGAGCTGTAGAATGCAGATAGAATCTTCCATAACAGTTCACTATGCAGTGAATGAATGCAAGCAAGAATTAGGCATGTAGCACAACACTAAGCAGCTATGATTGTTGTGGAGACAGGAGGCCAAGATGCTTGCTCTTGACTTCTTACCAAACGCAGGCGAATGATGATTATTAAAAGAACTTGAGAAAATTAACTCAACGGAAACAAAGTCAACTTCATTTATAGCAGATATATGCAAAACATATTCCTACATTGGATAAGACTGTCATGCAGTCTGACAAGTTGTTTAAATCTGAAACCTTATTTATTCGGGAGTTCAGAAGACCAATCATTGAATCGTATATCATAAAATGGACTGTTCATTCCACATACCTGAGTCTGGTAATTCCAAATGCAAACAGTCCCCGAATACAAACTTGCCAATATCCTGTAAAAGCACGCAAAGCATATTAAAATTTAGAGAACTGGTAAACAGATTAATGCACATCATCCCAGGTATAAGCTAGTCAGACGTAGCCAACCCCAGAAACACAAACAGCTCAACAAGGGCTAAGCACCAGCTATGGCTTAAGATGCATTAAACTGGCAAATACCAATACCTAGAAGTTGACTGACAAAGTCATCACAAAGACCATGACGTCTACATCAGTTGATCCCTCTAATTTATAACTAAGAAGTTGGAAGAGCATACAAAGTTACTAACTTGCGTCACAACCAACAAAAAGATTCATCTTTCATAATATAACTGAACTTTTATTTCAGGAAATATTTGTATTGCTAATTAGAAATGCAAAAAGGCAACTACAAGAACGTATTAGTTGATTGCGCAGAAACCTACCATGGCTCGGTTGGATGTAGATCCACAGATTTTACTCTTTCTGATCGTTGTGCAAGTTTCCTCTGACGAGTAAATTTAAATGAAAAACAAAATTAAAATAAAAGGTCAGCTAATCACTCTCATCTTTGACGCAGACCATAAAAGATCACATACAACACAATCTCATTTGAAATTGTTAAGGTACCTTGATCGTTAATCTGAGCGGCTGCATCAAAATTCAGAATAAAAGGCAAAAAACAAGAAATTAGTCAGAAAATAATAACATAAGCGTCAGATCTTACATAGCCGAAATCAAAATCAAAACAAATTGCAAATCTACCGCTCAAATTCAAGTCAATCGAAATGTGGAATCTCATTCCCGGGGTTTCCAGTAAAACCAATACGCCAAAAGATGCCGGATCTAATACACAAGTGCCAAATGCAAAAACGATAGAATTCAGATGGAAGCAAAGAAACTCACCATTTTCACAGAATCTGTTTACAATTGGTAAGGACTGGAGATCCGTGAGTAAGATCTGCGAAGAGTAAGTGAGTCGAAAAACACGCACTCGAATAGTGAGATCAGGAGAGAGAAAGTGCGCGTATTATTATGCAGAGAGAGAGAGCTGAGGTCTTGCCGGTGGCGCTCATATATCACAATTCACAGCCAATGCGTAAATTTTCATGGAAATGATGAAGGTTTTTTTTATTATTATTAATTTTTTATTTTTTATTTTGGTCATTTTTCTTGTAATTTCCCTTTTTCTTAGATTATTTTCTCTCTTTTTAGACTCAATAATACTCAGAGTTAGTTTAAAGTGTAAATATTTAAAAATAACCTTTTCATTATTTACATTATGAAAATATCTTTTTTATGAAAACATACTTTAAATATCCAAAAATAAAATATATGTACTTTTCCTAATTTTTGGACATAAAATCGATACAATCATTAGTGTAATAATGTTAAAAATAATTGTAATGTTATTAATTAATTCAAAAATGTAATTTTTTTTTGGTTGGTATTTAAATAAAATAAGTCAAACAAATTTTATTTAAAAAAATTTAGGTCATGAACCAGACCGGGTCGAATCAGGATCGAACCATCTTGACTCAGTTCCCTACCACTCATAAATCATTGTTTTACTTATTGGGTAGGGTCTGAATCGAGTCGGATGGGTTCATTATCGGGTCAAGAACGGGTTATCCTGACTCATTTCCTTACCACACTTAAATAATTGGTCGAGAATTGGGTAGGGTCTGGATTGGGTCAGGATCGGGTCATCCTGACGCAGTTCCCTACCACTTAAAATTAAGTGGTCAATTATTGGGTCGGGTCATGAACGGTTCATGTTGGTCCCGAAATCAGAGTGCAATATGTACAGCGGAAAGTTTTGTGTATGCAGCGGAAGTAGATGTAAACTTAAGTCTCTGTTTCGTTTAAAAAGGGCAGAGTCAGTTTTGTGTGCAGTCAGTTTAAACTTAAGTCTCTGTTCCATCTTAAGTCAGTTTCACCGTATATATTCTTCAATACTTGAACAAGTATTGAAGGCACAAGTAGTCAGTTTGTGAAACAGAAAACAGAGCAAGTATATGGAAAGCAGTAAAGCAGCACACAAAGATTTTATAGTCCGTGGCACTTTCGTCCTTCGGTCAGCTTTGGCACTCGCCTAGGAACTCTTTATAGACTCAGTCTTCAGGTTGAAGTGGGGATGCACCCCGCAGCCTCCTTCCTGGTGGGTGGATGTTTACTAATTCTTCCCAGAATGGTTGGATGTTTAGAGGTTCTTCCTAGAACACAAGTGGTTGGATGAATTATATTGTCCAATCGTAGCCCATGCCTTAGGTCTCCTTTCTGCTCTGCCCATTGTCAGTGTACGATACACTAACTTTTCATCAAACTCCTTTACAGCCCGAGGAACCCAGTTTTGGATAACCTCGTACTGACTTCACACGGTCAGTATGGTAAATCCTCATACTGACTTTCCATAGTCAGTATGGGAAACACCCTCATACTGATTTTCCCAGATTAGTATGGTAATCCCTTAAACTGACTTCTCCTTAGTCAGTTCTGGGAGGCCCTCATACTAAATTCTCCTTGTCAGTATGGTTAGACCTCAAACTAAGTGCTCCAACTCAGTTTTCGGTTAAGGCCAGACGTGATGATAGTTAGTTCTCAAGCATTCTCCATCGCTCGATCTTCAGTCTAAGTTCTATTACAACTCGATTGGTCCTATACAAGAATTACAGTTTAGAACTCTAGAAACTGGAAAAACTGACTACGATAGGTTATATTCTTTGACCCACCAAAACATCAAAAGTAAGGGAGGATTTCTCTAACAAGAATCCTAACAATTTCCCCCTTTTTGGTGTGGTCAAAGCCATTTGGAACCTAAGCTGGTGAGGTGCGGATAACTTTAGAGTTTCTACAGTTTTGACGATTCGTCGCATAAACTCAGAAAAGTTCCCCCTCAATGTCAGTTTTTTACTTAAGATTTGCTCGAAAGATCTTTCAAGTCAGTTTAGAGCAATTAAATCTTAAGAAGGGAAATAAGAAGCCTGCTGATTACATTGGATTGTGTAAGTTCAGTGTTTGAAGAACGAAGACCATTGTTGGACAAAAAGAGATTTTCATCAACAAGTCAATTTATCCTTTAATAATTTTCATTACAAGTATAGGGATAAACTAACAAAAAGAAACCTATTACAGATCTATTGCAAGAACTATACGGGGGATCATGACTCAGTTCACTACCACTCATAAATAAGTGGTCAAGAATTGGGTAGGGATGAAAGTCTGGATCGTGAAGGTATCCCGACCCGGTACATAATGTCATAAAAGAGATCACGGGTTGGAATCTCAATCATGCATGCCAAATAAATTTAATTTCTTAACTAAATGAGTGATGGCATGTTACACGTACACTGCAATTCACATGACTGAATTTACTACACTACATTGAAATACCTCACACAGTGAAATGCACTTGACTGAATTCAGTACACTGCATTGATCAATCAAATCAATTACTGTAGAAATACTTTATTTACATTATTACATGCACATTTCAAATCACCGAATAACCAAATTTCCTTCAGTTATTCTCCATCTTTGCTATATTCAGTCTTCCTTCAAACTTCCTAAACCCTAAATTTTGTTATTTTACGAAAATGGAGAATTGGTGTTATGTGTTTGTTTACTATAATGGACAATTCGACGCATCTTGCAACTATGTCGGTGGACAAGAAAGATTGGTTTAATTACAAATGACCAATCTTTTTATACTTACATTATGACCAACATTCAGTCGATTTTCAATGCAGAATATATTCATGGTGAGATAATCTTTATTATATTACTTAAACTCGAAGCTACAGATTTGTTAGATCTTTGTTAGCAACGGATGTTGAGCTGCTGCGGCTCTGCAGTCCTAATTCAGAGCCCAATATTTATGTTATTATGAGTAATACAATGAATACCGGTGTGGGGAGTTCATATCGGGAGGCATCCCCCTACAGACCGTTCATGGCGTCAAGCAATCCACCGAGGTATACTCATTACAGTACAACTCCAGAAGACCTTGCTCAATTTGGGTCTTCCATGTATTTTGATATGGATTCTCAAGGCGGAAGTGGTGGTTCACATGTGCCCGAAGGTGCTCCGTCTGTGCTCAGACAAGCGGGAGGGACTCTATCTCTACTCGGACTGGCAGGATGCACTCCGTATGTGCTCAGACAGGCAGGAGGGGATCCGTCTCTGCTCTGACTGTCGGGATGCACTCCGTCTGTGCTCAGACTGGCGGGAGGGGCTCCGTCTCTACTCCGACTGGTGGGATGCATTCCACCTGTGTTCCGACTGGCGAGAGGTGATGTGTCTATGCTCCGAGTGGCGGGAGGTGTTGTGTCTAAAGCCCTTGGCATTTGTACAATGGGCACATCGTCCTGACCAAAATAAATCAGTCACCACTCGGGTCAACTGTTGCGTATGCTCAGCCACCAGTCGGGTAAAATAAGGGATAACTCTCTCTGTGACTACCTCATTCACTATGTCATGGAACTTGTCAACAAGTCTGCGCGATCTAGATGTCTCATGAGAATCCCCACTAGAAGAAGATTTGTGCTCTCTCCGACGAACGCACCTACGTGACGAAGACTTTGGTATATCGTGCCCCGCAGCATCACCCTCAGTATGCTCCTCCTAATGTCCTTCATCCTCTATCCTCGGAGGACGTATCAGGTTTTCAGGAAACCAATAATTTACAGATAATGCACTCGGCGTCTGGGAAGTGGTGTAGTATGCCATAGATTGTTCCTCTGGTAGAGGGATTAAGTTACGGGAAGCTTCTATCTGCAATAAAAAAACAGTTAATAAAATTATATGGTGATTACAAATATACAAATAAAATACCTCTTCTTGAGCAAAAAATGTCACCCAATTCACTGCAGCTGGCCTAGTAAACTTTCATTTTATAAACCGAGGAAGATAGGTGGGGTGTTTCAAAATAGCACAAGCACCACCCAGCACCGGAATAGCCTCAAAGGCCCAAATCTTCAAAATCATTTAAATGTTTAGAAAATGACCATATAATAAATAATATTAACAAATTCAGTAAAATATTAAATTATACTTGTTATATCCAAATGGGGCCGTCCAAACTCAATGTGGGTCCAAGTGCATCTATAGAAGTGGGGGCAAGGTTCAAATAGTAGCATAACGACTTAAAAGCATACGCCCTCACGAAAAAGAGTTCCATTTCCCCCAATTATCTACTAAAAAATATAAACTCAATTTTCAATCTTACGTTTCTCCAAATAGCCTAAGACAAAATACACCATAGCTAATATATTAGCTACTCTCAAGTACAACTCATGGTCAGTGTTCTCTACATTTGCACTCTTAAATTTTCCTAACAATTCCTTAGCTGTAACAGACTTACCACAACAAAATCTCTTAAACACTGAGGTATCAAAAGGATCACAAGGAGCACATGGATCAAAATCAGTTTCTCCGAATAGAAAACCAGTGACTAGAGCAACCTCACCAGCAACAAGATAGATACACTTCCCTCCAATAAGAAACGATAAAGTATTTGGGTCATTACTCCTAATTTGGTAGCTTAAAAGTTCCACCAATGGCTGCAATGCACTAAGACCGTTTTTTGCCCAAAATAAAAGATTACCAAACGGCCCATTCATAAAATTATTAACTAAATCCTCACCCCCCTCATGAATCTAATGTAATCCTAATGATATCCAATGTGGTCACTTTGGTGCATAAACTCACCCCAGTAGTTGTACCACGTAAGCAAGATTTAATCTATTGAACCTGCACAAATTATACTAAAATCTAAAAATACAATCATAACCTAATAAACTATATCTCACATAAGTATCCATACCAACAAAATTAAACAAACAAATATCACATAAATTAAGAATTTAAACATATGTTAATCAAAATCTCACGTATCCATACCAACAATAATATCTCACGTATTCATACCCATAAAATATAATCAATAATCAAACAAAACATCACATAAATTAATTAAAATTAAACATATGTTAATCAAAACAACCAAAACAATTTCAAATTATCCAACAATTAATTAACACGAATTAATCAACCAAATTAAATAAATAAAATGCCAGTGGAAATTAAAGCATTTGACCACCAAATCTAAAAAAATACATGGTTAAAAGTAAAAAAGAAAATTACATACCTGGGTCGGCACTTCTTCCATTCTTGTTTCTTGACCTTCCCGACCAGAAATTGGCACTCAAATGGTAGGTAATTTGACGGCAATGCTAAAGGGGGACCAATTTTTCGTGTTTTTAACTGCTGCGAAGTGAATAATTCACAAAACAGGGTTAAATTGGTAATGGGTCGGGATATGAGTCAGGAATTGGGTCGGGAACCGGGTTGAATGGGTCATGATCGATTCGAATCGGGTGAATAGGCAATAATATATAGGATCTTGAGTTGGGTCAGGAAATGGGTCATGATTCGGGTCGGGATCAGGTTGACTGGGTCGGGATCGTGTTGATTCGGGTCAGGATACAATAATACATACGGTCAGGATTGGGATCGGGAAATGGATCAATAAACGGGTCGAGATCTCTTTAATTGGGTCGGGATTGGGTCAATATACGGATCATGATCTGATACTGTTCCCAACTCATTTTTTTAAAAAATTAAATAATTTAAAATTAAATTTAGTATTTTTTGGGTAGGAAATATAGTCAGGATGAGTCGGGAGATTTTTTTCCGGAATTTTACAACATTTAACTTCAAAATTAAATCAAAATAAGTTAAAATATCATTGAATTCAGAAAAAAAAATACAAATTTAACAAGAATTCTGACACAATTTTGTCCTTGGGGTATTTAAGATACATTTTCATAAGAAAGGTTATTTTTGTTATGTGTTTTATTCATTTGAGTATTCCAAAATTAGGCTCTAATTTGAAGGTAGTTGTGTACTCAAATTAGATTTGATTAGATTATTAATAAGTCGAGTTTCATATTTTTTTATAGAATATATTAAAATTTACGAACTTGATTGAATTTTAATTGAATATAAATGTGTTTTTTTATTTTAAATTAGTTAAAATATTCATTATTTTTTCAAAGAAGAAAAAAAATTAATTTAAAAAGTATATATTATATTTAATTATTTGTACTCAGATTTATTTTTTATTATAAGAACAAAGACTTATTATATTTATTAAAATATCAACTTTATAGAGTTAATAATATTATATTTCATCCTAAATTTTACTAACTAGTTTGTTTATGAGTTCATGGATCGAGTTGACTCGAGCACTATACTACTGAAGTTTGATTTATTTAATAAATAAGCTTTACTTTATAAATTTAATAGAATATTTATTGAGTCCGATACGAATAAATTTTAATAAAATAAGGTTGTCGCCGACCCGATGGTTTTTTCTTCAACCAACTTCTCTTCCTACATATCCTTAAATAAAGATTGCTTCTCCTCATTTGCTTTAGCAAGGGCCTTATTTTGAACTTCATCAGGCTCAGATGTTTCCTCCATTAGAGTAATGGAAACACCTTCCTTTTTCTCTGGTTCGACGTACAGTAAGTTATCCACACAATATATCAAATAAAACTTACTAATGGACCTCACGAGAAACAACATTCAACAAAAGAGAACAATGCTTTCACCAAACCACAAGAATTCGAGAAAATATACAAACAGAAATAAGATGGGATTTAAACAAAAAGCCGATGATTTAGATGGGAGATAGAATGAGGTCATGGTTTATAGGTGATAAGCTCATATTATTACTCACTTATCTATATTTTTCTTCATTGTTTCAAGTGCACTTTATTATGTTTTTAGTTATTTTTGTGCATGAGACTACTTTAGAGGATGTTATGTCGTTCATGGTTGATTTTGTAGGTATTTAGGGCTAAAAAGAGGTGAAATGATGAAAGAGCCGAGTTACACAGAGTTGCCGCTTCGATTGATGCACGGGAAGTCGACTAAGTTGGAAGACGAAGCCAAAAACCCAAAGCAGGACCTCTATGTCGATCGACGTGGTGCATGTCGATCGACACGGAGGTCGGATGTCGATCGGAGGCAAGACAGAAGAAGGAGGCTCGACGCATGCAGGCATGTCGATCGACAGGATCCTTGTCGATCAACCCAAAAGACAGTGGGGGCATGTCGATCGATAGGAGCCTTGTCGATCGACAAGGAAGGCGGTCAGGCTGCTCGACATGGAGTTCAACCCTGGTTTAGATCTGATGCTTGTGTCGATCGACAGGTACTCTATTGATTGACACAGAAGTCCGAAAAGCAATTTTCAGCCTGTTTTGGCAACTTTTGTTATTTTAGCCCAATACCTAGATAAGGTCTTTTCTCTCCTCTATAAATAGAGACTTATTATGCACGAAAATTAGCTAGTTTTTCAGACTTTTTGATCTCTGACTTTGCATTATTTGGATTGAGCATTGGAGTTTTTAGAGACTTGCAAGGTTCCTATTTCAATTGCAAGGTAATAAAATATGTTTGCTTTATTTCTAGTCATATTTTGTGGCTAGGACCCTAACAGGTTCTAGGGTTATGATTTATCTTTTCTGGTGCATGTTTTGATGGGTTTTGTATACTGAAAGCATTTATTATAATGAGTATACAACGGTTTATTTCTCCTATCTGTTAACAATCGTACATGTATGAACAAAGGTATCCTCTTGTCTCACCGATAGGGACGATCATACGGTGTGTTGTAGATCGCAGAAGACAGTATGATCACTTGACCTAGTGAGACATAAACATGATCACAACCGAGACAGCGTATGAGGATACGTCTGTCCGGATGGTTAGAGCATTGTCGGAATAAGTAGTCTGTCTTGGTTACTTGACATGCTGGTACGCAGAGGTGGCGTATTGATGGACCGCAGTGAGATATATTCGTCTGTCTGACATCAGCGAATAAAAGATCGTTATATTGATTGAGTCCAAACCCTAACGAAGGTTCAGGGGTTTGCACGGGTTGACTGTTGCTTTGACTTGCCATGGTGGAGAGCCTGAGTAACGTGCTCGTATATCCGCATCTTGGGTAACAGCAGTTCGTGTAGTACCGCCTGAGACTGAACTTAGGTAACCATATCCGAGTAATAGGATGGGGACATTCCCTGAGGAGCTCAATAACATTCATCGTGCCAAAGTCCTGCAGGCTGATTAAGTTCAGGCAAGAGTGATAAGGTTTGAATGGTACTACTCAGGAATTAAAAGATATTAATTAATTGTAGTTAGAGCTTGTCAGAGGCTCCGATTAATTAATGGATGTCCGGTAACCTTAAATATGGGGATTCTCAATTAATGCAGTCCGTTCTCATAACGTGGTAATAAAGGGGTAGGTCAGTATTAATTCTGTGGTGAAAAAGAATTAATATTAATTAATTAATTGTGTCCTGGTTTGTGGAAATGGGAATTAATTAATTTAGAGGCCCACTTTATTATTTGCATTAGGTCCCAGGTCTGGCCCAACAAGTTTGCTGAATTGAGCCCAAAATGGCCCATTAGGGTTTCCAACCCTAGGTCTATAAATAGACAACTCTCTCTCATAAGTTGTACCACAGTTGAAAAACCCTAAACCTAAGAGAGAGAGTAGGCGCCGTTTTTGAGAAGAGAAAAGGAGGAGAATTTTTGAATTTTGGTCCTGCTCAAGTCACAGATCTACGGAGTCCTCACCAGTAATAGATCTGACTAGCACCGGGATACAGATCTGAAGATCTAATCTGGAGAACAACAGATTTCTTCTTTCCTTTTCTTTATTTTCAATTTTCTCTAGAAATTAGTTTTTTTATTTCTGTTTCCGCAGAGAACTCGGATTGCGTGATTGAATTGGATTTTAGAATTCAAACGCAAAAGATCGGTACAGACACTACGGAATTACGGTAATCTCTCAATCCACAATTATGCATTAAATTCATTGGAGCATGCTAGGGTTTTTGTGAATTTAATTATGGGCAATATCCATAGATCGATCTGGTTTAGTTTTGGTTTTGGTGATTCGGTTCACGTAAAAACCCTACAATTGGTATTAGAGCGAGGTTTCTGATTTATGACTCTGTTGTTCATAATTGAATTCTATTATGCATGTTTGAATTTATTATTGTGGATGTTGGTTTTTGTTCCTCGTGGCAACTCGTTGATTCAGCCCGCGGTGGTTTATCCGTGTAGGGCTGAATTATTTTGTAAAATCATGAGAAAATCCATGATTAGCATAGATTTGAAAATTGTAATAGAATAGTTTCTGTAATTCTATTTTTCTAATTATGTAATTGGACGGGTCGAGGATGAAGAACGAAGACAGAGCCGACGGAGGGCCGGGCACGGCGGACGACGGTAGCGGCGCGACAGGCGCGGCTGATAAGTTAGGATTTTCACTAACTTATCTTATAGTTCTTTGACTGATTTTGTGATGTTTAGATCATTTTCTTACTTGTTTTTGAGCATGAATTAGATTTTGTACCTGGAATGCCGTGTTTGATGAATCATGCAGGTTTCTAGTCGAAAAACCGAAGGAATTAGGCGCAGTATTCGAGCAAGCTTACTCGATCGAAGAAGCAGAAAGGCTTCATCGACCGAGTCCATCCAGCATCGAGCGAGGAAGGAGTTTTGGCCTCTTCGACCGAGTCACATCCCACTCGACCGAGGAAGAAGTTGGCAGCTACTCGACCGAGCGAGATCAGCACCGCTCGAAGTCCATGCGGGAAACCTGATTCTGTTTGGATTTGGAAGATTGATTCATATCTAAATCCTAGTCCTGCTAGATATATCTTTCCACAACTATAAATATATGTAATTTTCGGAATTAGAAAGAGGAGTTGAAGAGATAAACCAGAGAGCAAGGATTTCTAGGGTTTTATGTTTTTGAAGACAAGTTTCTACGAGAAGACTTTGTGGATTTTTAGTTTTATGCATTCCAGGTTGTATTTTTCTTTGATGAATACTACTATGAACATGTGTAACTAAATTCCATCTCAGATTCTAGGGTTTCAAACTATTCTTGTATACATGTTTTGATTAATTGAATTATTTTCCCTTTCCCTTCGTAGTTTGTGAAATCTGTGCTTATTCTAAATCTTGATTTGCTGATCACTTATTAGGATTTTCTAGTTGATTACTTGAGACATAACTGTGATAGTTTTCAATCGAAAGAGATTTTCACAATACAATTTGATTTCTTGTCGTAACTGAAGGAGATTAATTGTAGGAATAAATCTGTAGATCTGTAGGAGTTAGTTGATTTATCTTGAGACCGAGAGGAGATAGGTAATTGACTAATCTACTTTGCGAATTGTCAGACCAAGAAGTTCGTAATACTTTTCTGATGTTTCACTGCGAAGAGGAATTAAATTTGGGAATTAATCAATTTATTCATACATGCTATACTTGATAGGAAGAATTCCCTAGGATCTGTGTTTCTCATATTTGATTTCAAAAGCAATTTAATTTTCTGTTTATTTTACGTTTTCAAAGAATTCTGATTTTAAAATACCAAAACCTTTATTTGATTTTCCTAACCAGTAATTTCAAGAACTAATGGTTTAGTATTTCAGGGTTTTTCGTTATTTCTTCCCTGTGGGTTCGATAGCCTTCGGGTTTACAAATTTATTTGCCACTGTTCTATAATTAATCTGTTAGAAATAGCAGTGATCAGCGGCCGAGGGCGTGCGCGCGCGCGAGAGGCACGGCGAGGCAGGCGCGCGGGCGCACGGCCTGCGTGCGTGCGGCGCTGGGCGCGGCCCTGGCCGTCGGCGGCGGCTTCAGTCGTCGTCGGCTGCTGCTGTCCCGTCGCGGTGGCTTGTGTTTTTGGTGGTTTGTGCAATCCTGTGTAAAGCCTAGATTTGCATTAGGGTTAGGGCAAATCATCAGATCACAAAGGCCTAAAAATCCAAAATATTTGGTGTATCAAGATTTGGAAGCCCTTGAAGATTTGAGAAGATTTGAATTCATCCATTAAATTAAAAATTCAAATTGTAATAGATAGATTTTATTTTCTATTTATTTTGGAGCCACGAGGAATTTTTGTTTGCCTTAATTGTCCTCGTATGATATGTGATTTATTTATGTGCGCAATTAAGCATGTGTAGATAATAGGAAAAGCATGTTTTACTGCTTTTATTATTTACAGCTTTTCAAGCATGCTTATGTGGTTAATTTCTTTTGTTGGATTATATTTTGGGAATTTTTGGGCTTGTTTAATTAAATGCAAAAAATTTGGAAAATATAATGACAAAAGGAAATTATGTGTGCGCATAAAGAAACCTTTTAAAAGAAAAATACTAAGCAGATTTTTTAATTAAAATCAATAGACCTCCACAAAGCGGTCCTATGCTGTAAGTGCATCTCTCGTTCTAGTAAACGTCTACGAGTGTAGCTTGCTAGTTCCCGGAGGTGCATGGGTACGGTTGTTGGATTTCTAGACAAACAATTTAAATCATGTGAATAGTGGGAGGGCTTTGCGTAAACGTCTACGAGTGTAGCTTGCGTAGACCTCTTTCACAAGTATTCTAGGATTGATTTAAATTAAAGATAACAAAAGCTTTGAGGGCTATGCGATATGGTTACGTGCCATGCTAAACTGTCTCTTTTGGCCGGAGTTAAATTTGTGGTTAATTGCTTAGAAGCATCTTAGAATATAATGCAAGAATTGCATCCCTGTTCTTGAGAGATGGCTTGGTCTAAGGTTTTCACTAATTATTAATTTCTAGTGTCAAAAGCATCCTGACATGGTAGTGAAATTAAATGGATTGGGGCTTAAAACCCGCAGTTCTGGTTGAGGGTGACATCGTAAACGTCTACGAGTGTAGCTTGCGGTGGGAACTCTTGGGCAATTAGTGGAAAACATTTGTATTTGATTTATTAAAAGGTTTTCAATGCATTTGTTTTCGAAGTTCAACATGTATGTTCTTATTTAAGAATCTTTATTGTTTCAGATATGTCTAAGTCTACCGTCGATCATATACTTGCTCTCAATCCTCTAACTGGTCCGAACTTCCATGAGTGGAGATATTGCATTGAGTATATTCTCCTGACTACACAACACATGTTTGTTCTCACTATGATGCCACTTGCCCCACGTTACCATAAATTATCTAGACGTGAGAAGGAGTTCTATGACAGTTGGGTGGCATCTGAGGATTTTACTTACAAGTTAATCTCAGATAACCTTTCTAGAGAACTTAAGCTCAAGTAGATGGGCTATTGTAGCTCTGTTACTATTTGGATGGAGTTAGTGGCTACGTATGGTGAAGTAGAGCGAACTGTCAACTGTGATCTCGTTAGAGACCTTGTCTGTAAGAGAATGGTTGATGGCAGTTCGGTGACACTGCATGTGATGATCATGGATAACACCATGAAACGATTCACACGTGGAGGTGGATGTATCAGTGATCGGGCTAAGATCGATATAATCCTGAACTCGTTACCAATTTCATTCTATGACTTTAAGAAGGATGTAGCTAAGAGAAGTGAGTACTCTTTCAAGGAGTTGCTTACTGATCTCATAGCAGGGCAGTCCTTCGTACCTTCATGGGAGTCTGAGTTATCAGATCTTGAGCACAACTTGGGCACATTGAAAGATGTGGTTCATACTGTGTTCAAGAACATGATTGATCGCAGATCACGTGAGAGGAGGTTAAATGAAACGAAGAGGGTTGGTGTCACTTCAAGTGAGAAGGCATGCGGAAGCAAGGGACAATGTACGTCATTTGCATTTGTAACGGAAACATGTTTAGCATCGATTTCTACTCATTCGTGGGTAGTGGATACTGGAGCTACTGATCATGTTTGTTACATTTTGCAGGGGTTCACACCCAGGAGGGTGTTGATGAATGACGAGGTTACCATCTCAATGGGGAACGCAGCACAAGTGAGTGCAGCTGCCATTGGAGATTTCACCTTGTACTTTGACGATTATGTTTTAACATTGAGAGATGTTTTGTATGTGCCGGATTTTCGACGGAATCTTATTTCAGTTTCCAAACTTTATGTTGATGGATATTCAGTTATTTTTTATAGTGGTGTTTCTATCATTGGTAATAACGGTGTCATTTGTCGTGGAATGCTGAATAATTCTCTCTATGTTGTTAACTGTAATCATAAGTCTTCCGCAAGTATTGCATGTAATTCATCCGTAATTGATAATCCTAGGAAGAGAAAACTTACTTCTTCTGATGAGGATCTTACATATCTCTGGCACTTGAGACTGGGTCACATCAGCTTGAAGCGGATTCAGAGACTTGCAGATGACGGTACATTGGACTTAGTTCGGGTTGTACCTTATCAAGTCTGCGAATCCTGCATCGAGGGCAAGATGTCAACTATGCCTTTCAAGGCTAGTCAGTCTCGAGCAGAAAAAGTGTTGGAATTGATCCATTCTGACGTATGTGGACCGATGTCCCCGCAGGCTCGTGGAGGGTACGAGTACTTCGTCACTTTTATTGACGATTACTCAAGGTACGAATACGTTTACCTGCTTCGCTACAAGTCTGAATGCTTTGAGAAATTCAAAGAGTTCAAGGCTGAGGTAGAAAAGAAGGTCGGGAAAACTATCAAGTCGCTGCGATCTGACCGCGGTGGCGAATACCTCGGTAACGAGTTCCTGCAATATTTGTCAGAAAATGAGATTACATCCCAATGGACTGCACCGGGTACTCCCCAGCAAAACGGTGTAGCTGAAAGAAGAAATATGACTCTTCTAGAGATGGTAAGATCAATGATGAGTTATGCAAACTTACCAATTTCGTTTTGGGGCTACGCATTGGAGACAACAGCATATGTACTTAATGTGGTGCCTTCTAAATCAGTTCCTAAGATGCCTTCTGAGCTCTTCCTTGGTCGCAAACCTAGTTTGTGCAAGTTTAGAGTATGGGGTTGTTCGACACACGTACTGTCGAATGAACCTAATAAGTTAGAAAGCAGGTCAAAAGTAATGTTGTTCATAGGGTATCCCAGGCAAACGAAAGGTGGTTACTTTTACTGTCCTGAGAATCAAAGGGTCGTTGTTAGCACCAATGCTAGATTCTTGGAGGACAAGTATGTGAGTAATCACAAGTCAAGGAGTGATATCGTCCTTCAAGAAATTGAGAACGAGAATGCAATTCCAAGGGAAGAGGAACGTGTAGATGTGGGTGCACCTGTGAGAGGTACAACACCACAGACACGTTCTTCAGTGCAAGGTGCAGGACCACAAGTCACTGCACCTACTACTGACACGGCACCGATGCCTCATCGCAGTGGGAGTGTTATTTTTCAGCCGGAAAGGTACATGTTCGTGGGTGAGTCTTCGGACTTGAGCCCGGAAGACGGACATGAGGACTCTGACCCATTGACTTACGAAGAGGCAATGCAGGACAAGGATGTTGCCAAATGGCGTGTCGCCATGGATTCTGAAATTGAATCCATAACTGCTATGGATGTATACCGGAAAACTGATTTGCCGGATGGCTTTAGGGCCATAGGGTGCAAATGGGTATACAAGAGAAAGAAAGGGGCGGATGGAAAGATAACGGCTTTCAAGGCCAGGATGGTGGCAAAGGGTTATAGTCAGAAAGAGGGCATTGACTATGACAAAACCTTTTCACCCGTAGCCATGCTCAAATCCATCCGGATACTCCTTGCCATGGCTGCGCATATGGACCTCGAGATCTGGCAAATGGATGTCAAAACCGCTTTTCAAAACGATTACCTTGAAGAAGGTAGAGACATCTATATGCAGCAACCCGAGGGTTACATAAGCAAGGGCGAAGAACATCTTGTCTGGAAGCTTAGGAAGTCTTTGTATGGACTTAAGCAAGCTTCAAGGTCGTGGAACTTACGTTTCAACGAATGATTAAATCCTATGGATTTGCACAGTTGGAAAACGAAAGTTGTGTTTACCAACTTTGTGTCAGTGGGAGCGTGGTCTTCCTTGCACTATACGTTGATGACATACTCCTATTTGGAAACAACGAGGGAGTGATGTCCGAAATCATGGTTTGGTTATCCGAACAGTTCCAAATGAAGGATCTGGGAGAAGCTGGCTATATTCTTGGGATTAAGGTCTTACGAGATCGTAAATGAAGAATGTTGAGCTTATCTCAGGCATCCTATGTGGATACTGTGATAGCCCGGTTCAGCATGCAACTCGGCAAGAAAGGCTTGCTGCCTTTCCGACATGGCGTTCGTCTTTCTAGTGGGAAGTGTCCTCAGACACAGCGGGAGAAAGACGAAATGAGTCTTGTACCATATGCTTCGGCTGTGGGTAGTCTCATGTATGCAATGCTGTGTACCAGGCCAGATATTTGTTATGACGTTGGCATGGTAGCAAGATATCAGTCTAACCCTGGACAGGCGCACTGGACTGTTGTAAAGCATATCCTCAAGTATTTGAAGAGAATTAGGAATTTCTGCCTAGTTTATCAAAGTGAGGATCTGTGCCCTGTGGGTTATACAGACTCGGATTTCCAAGGGGACCAGGATGAGAAGAAATCGACCTCAGGATATGTGTTTACCCTGGGAGGTGGAGCTGTATCTTGGAGGAGCTCAAAGCAGAAATGCATTGCTGACTCCACCATGGAAGCGGAATATGTCGCCGCCTCCGACGCCTCGAAAGAGGGGGTGTGGCTCCGGAACTACCTTTTAGAGATGTGCATGATCCCAAGTTTGCCGAGGAGCATCACAATTTATTGTGATAACTCTGGTGCGGTGGCAAACTGACAGCGCGTTTTCGCTGCGCGCTAAAGCTGCAAGTGTACAGACCACTGCAGAGGGCAAGTAATAAATTATCGAACTCAAGGACTGCAGGCTCGAAACACAACTAAGCACTAAAACATAGATATCGTACTACTATCTAGGCGAATCACAAAAGGATTTTGGTTTATCTAAACTAATTGATTTTAAAGCAGTAATAAAATAAAAAGAACAATTAAAGATTTTAGAAAACTAGTGAGAAAACAGGATTCCAGGGCAATCCACTTTGAATATTAAACAAACAACATTTTCATGCAATTCAATCCCAATTTAATTTCCAGAGATGTGAGCAATCACGAAAGTGTTATCAGGTGATCCTCTCGGACAATTGTTCTAATAAATCTAATTTATTTGCATCTTAATTGATAACCTAGACCTCTCGGTTCAAAAACTATCAATTCAAATCACAATCAATGGCCAGTTAATCACAATTTATGAAAATCCCAAATAAAATTAGAACATCAAAGGAAAAGGAACATTAAATTGCATAAACTGTTGAATGAATAAATACAAAGTTTCAAAACCCTAGAATCCAAAAGGGATTTAGCCAGACATGCTAAATCCTAGAAAAACAAAGAGATGAAGAGTCATAAAAACAGGAAAAGGAAATTAAAAACCCGTAGTCTTCAATCTTCAATTCCTGACATGCTCTTCCAGTTCCCCTTGGATTTCTGTAGAAAACCCTTGTTTTCTAGCCTTTGAAGTAAATTCGGAACGTAGGAATGTGGGAATGATAATTGTGGAACCTTTTCTTGGCTTTTCTAACTTATATTTATAGGTGAGGGATTCAAATCTCAAAAGATATGAAAATAAAACGAAACTTGGGCCAGAAGATACGTGAGATACGTCAAACGCTGCGGAAAATCACGAGCAGGAGAGCACGTCCGGCGATTGCCGGCAGGGGGGGGGCGATCGCCGGTTATGTATCGTAGGCAAAAGACGTATCCGGCGAGCTGAGGACGAAACCGGCGACCCACCATGAGAGCCGGCGGTCGCCGGTTTTGAAGGTGGAACGCCGGCTTGGGGTTTTGCTCGCAGGTTTGGAGCTGGGACGTCGTTTGTGCACATGCAGTCGCCGGCCAGGATGCTGGGTCGCCGGATTTGCAGGGCAGTCGCCGGCTGTGCAGGTGGAACGTCGGCTGTGCAGGTGGAACGCCGGCTGTGCACCTTCCTCGTCGTTTGTGTCACGAAGCTCCATTTCCCCGACTCTCTTGTGATTTTTCTATCTCTTTTTCTTCCCAATTCAACCCAACGTGATCAGTTCCTCGAATACTTGTTCAACCGTCTCATTTAATCCTCAAAATGCGTCTAAACTGTGCAAAACAACATCAACAAGACCAAACGTAATATTTCCTCAAATAATAAGAATAATGCACGAAAACACCACATAATTAGCTCAGTTGAAGTAATAATCTAAATAAAACCTATCAATTAATTGCACAGAGTGAGTGTTTATCACAAACTCAAAGGAACCGCGGTCTCACAGGGCAAGCAAACACATAGAGAGAAAGTACCATATCATACGAGAAATCGTATCGAGGGGCGATGTGCTGATTAAGAAGATTGACACTGCTGACAATCTTGCTGATCCGTTTACAAAGAGCTTGCGGCAGAAAGTTTACGAAAGACATATTCGTGAGCTGGGTCTGAGGTGGATGCCGACCACTGATAGTGGTTAAAGACAGCAGACTAGATAGACGGACTGTATACTCTGTAATAGCTTAGTTATGCTTTGAGTATAAGTGGGAGTAGGGATGGGGAAAAATACCAAAATATTGAAATACCGGACATATCGTATCGAAAAAATACCGAAATTATCAAAATTTTGGTATACCGTCATTTTCGGTAAGGTATCATACCGTACCAAAGATTTTCGGTACGGTAACGGTATGACAATCTTGATAATGAAGGTATACCGGTACATACCGTACCGAAAATATAATAATATTTTTATTTTTATTATTATTTTAAAATAATAAATTAAAAATAAATTCATATAAATTAAGAATGAAATCATATCTTCTCTTTTCACCTAACAATATTACTAATATAAACATATTTCTTAATTAAATATCAATAGAAAAAATTATAAAAATCAAAATATATCAAAAAGATTTGGTATGTTAATGGTATATTGAAATAATAATAAGATAAATGGTATATAAATTATGTCATGCCAAAATCATATTGAAATCATTTCAAGAATTCGATTTGCCGAAGTAATAGTATATAAATTATCTCATACCGAAACCATACCGACTTATACCGAAATTATACCAAAAATTCGGTATACCGAACTAAGGTATACCGAAAATTTTGGTACGGTAACGATATGAGTTTTCCTCATACCGTAAATTTCGGTAAGGTATAAGGTATGAAGAAAAATGTCTGGTATACCGTACCGAACCATCCCTAAGTGGGAGATTGATGGGTTTTGTATACTGAAAGCATTTATTATAATGAGTATACAATGATTTATTTCTCCTATCTGTTAACAATCGTACATGTATGAACAAAGGTATCCTCTTGTCTCACCGATAGGGACGATCATACGGCGTGTTGTAGATCGCAGAAGATAGTATGATCACTTGACCTAGTGAGACATAAACATGATCACAACCGAGACAGCGTATGAGGATACGTCTGTCCGGATGGCTGCGGCATTGTTGGAATAAGTAGTCTGTCTTGGTTACTTGACATGCTGGTACGCAGAGGTGGCGTATTGATGGACCGCAGTGAGATATATTCGTCTGTCTGACATCAGCAAATAAAAGATTTCGTTATATTGATTGAGTCCAAACCCTAACGAAGGTTCAGGGGTTTGCACGGGTTGACTGTTGCTTTGACTTGCCATGGTGGAGAGCCTGAGTAACGTGCTCGTATATCCGCATTTTGGGTAACAGCAGTTCGTGTAGTACCGCCTAAGACTGAACTTAGGTAACCATATCCGAGTAATAGGATGGGGACATTCCCTGAGGAGCTCAATAACATTCATCATGCCAAAGTCCTGCAGGCTGATTAAGTTCAGGCAAGAGTGATAAGGTTTGAGTGGTACTACTCAGGAATTATAAGATATTAATTAATTGTAGTTAGAGCTTGTCAGAGGCTCCGATTAATTAATGGATGTCCGGTAACCTTAAATATGGGTTTTCTCAATTAATGCAGCTCGTTCTCATAACGTGGTAATAAAGGGGTAGGTCAGTATTAATTCTGTGGTGAAAAAGAATTAATATTAATTAATTAATTGTGTCCTGGGTTGTGGACATGGGAATTAATTAATTTATAGGACCACTTTATTATTTGCATTAGGTCCTAGGTCTGGCACAACAAGTGTGCTGAATTGAGCCCAAAATGGCCCATTAGGGTTTCCAACCCTAGGTCTATAAATAGACAGCTCTCTCTCATAAGTTGTAACACAATTGAAAAACCCTAAACCTAAGAGAGAGAGTAGGCGCCATTTTTTAGAAGAGAAAAGGAGGAGAATTTTCGAATTCTGGTCCTGCTCAAGTCACAGATCTACGGAGTCCTCACCAGTAATAGATCTGACCAGCACTGGGATACAGATCTGAAGATCTAATCTGGAGAACAACATATTTCTTCTTTCCTTTTCTTTATTTTTGATTTTCTCTAGAAATTAGTTTTCTAATTTCTGTTTCCGCAGAGAAATCGGATTGCGTGGTTGAATTGGATTTTGGAATTCAAACGCAAAAGATCGGTATAGACACTACGGAATTACGGTAATCTCTCAATCCACAATTATGCATTAAATTCATAGGAGCATGCTAGGGTTTTTGTGAATTTAATTATGGGCAATATCCATAGATCGATCCGGTTCAGTTTTGGTTTTGGTGATTCGGTTCACGTAAAAACCCTACATGTTTATTGAAATCAACTCATATGGCATGGTATAATTCTCTGATTTAATTTAATAATCTAGATTAAAAGATGGACCGAGAGGTGAATTTGAGTCTAGGTTTAAAGTTAATTATCAATTGAAGGACCGAGAGGTGAAAATTATTAATAGGAAGAGAGAATTAAATATGTTGATTTTTTGTCTCAAAAGGAAGAAACTTGCATAGGAATTAATTAGATAATTATTGAGATTAACTGAATTAGTATTCTTGAGACCGAGAAGATAAAGTCACTATTTAGTAATCTAGGATTTAAATTGCCAGACCAAGGAATTTAATCCATTAAAATCTAATGTTTTCCCCATTGATGAGTTGATTGAAATTGCATGTTGATAATTAGATTATCTGCCCAAGGATCTGTGCTTTCTTTAATTGTTTTTAAACCCTTTATTTTATGGCATTGTTATCTTTAAATTCCAAAACAAAAATCCCTTTTCTAAAACCCTCAAACATCTATGTTCTAGAAATTGTGACTAGTACTTTGGCTATTTCGTTGCACAGTCCCTGTGGGATCTACCACCTTAGGGTGTAAAGATATTATTTGCTCGTTGTTTCTACTGCTATCAATAGGCCAAAATGGATTTCCGCACACAACACATCATGATATACTTGTTTAGGATGAAGCTCTATTAGGCTTTACTGGCACTAAAAGAAGTTTCAGCATTCATTGGCCAATAGTAATAGATATTATACGGTCGCAATGAATGTGGCTTTTTCACTTTGTAGATTAGCACATAGAGCAGCAACAAGGATAGTTGATGAGCCTGTTAGCTTGTTGTGTCCTAGTTGATTCATAACTTTTATATTTATGTATTTTGACTGATTTATTGTCTATTAATAGTTGAGGATAGTAAGGCAGATAGGATGACACAATTATAGACTTTCCTTATGTATCTATGGAAAGTCTATAATAGCTTTTAAGGCTCTCTAATCACAGGGATTTATAGTTGTGATTAGGGGATCTTTTTCAACTACCTTAACCTTATAAAGTGGCCCTCTTGTTATGTTGAATAATGTAACATATAAAATACAGATTCTTATTTATTATTTTTCAGCTTTTCATCTTCATGTTCAGAGTCTGGAATTTAAGATGGTATCAGAGCACTAAGCTCTGAACATGAATTTCAAGGCTGCATTGGTTGGATCTTCAAACCAATCATTCAATCCCCAACCTCCTCAGAACCCTCTCACATAGATACTCAAACAGAGACCAACTATTTATTTAATGCAAAATGTCTGAAGGTTCAACTCACAACGCCCAAATTACTAATCACAAGTTGACTGATGCCAACTATCTTACTTGGGCTCAGTCAATAAAATTGGCCATTAATGGTAGAAGAAAACTGGGGCATATCACTGGAGGAATCAAAGCTCCAGCTTCCAATGACCCTATGTTTGAACAATGGAGTTCAAAGGATTCCATTGTTACTTCCTGGATGATTAACTCCATGGAACAAAATATAGGTAAAACTTATATGTTTCTTCCCACTGCAAAAGATATGTGGGAATCAGTCAAAGAAACCCATTCAGATACGGAGGACCAGTCACAAATGCTGGAGCTGTATTCAAAAATCTGGAAACTCCAGCAAAGCAGCAGGAACCTTACCTTTGTTTGAGGAGGAGACTTGGAAATGCTCTGAGGATGTTGTCATTTACAAGAAAAAAGTGGAAAAAAAAGCAAATTATTTGTGTTTCTTGCATGACTAAACAAAGAACTAGATGAAGTAAAGGGAAATATTATCAATAGGAGCCCTTTGCCATCTATCAAAGAAGTTTTTTCAAAGTTAAGAAGGGAAGAAAAATAGGAGGAAAATAATGATAAGTGAATCTGGTGGGAGCAGGAATGAATATGAGAGTTCTGCTTTGGTTGTAAACGGTGGACATTCAAAAGATATCAGAAGGAAAGGAAAGGAGAGGCCCTAGTGTGACCATTGCAAGAAACTGGGGCATACTAAGGACAATTGTTGGCAAATTCATGGAAAACCTGCCCATCTCAAAAAAGAAACCTGGGGGATTCAAGGGGGAGGGGGGGGGGAGTCACATGCCTATCAGGTAAGTGTTCTAGATCAAGACAACAATTGAATCTAGAAGACCTGGCCTCTGTTAAGGATCAAGTAGAACAACTCTATAGGTTACTTAAATCTAAATACATGTCTAAACCATCAGTAAATCTTGTCCAGGCTGGTACACCTTCTAAATTAGCCCTCTTCTTAACAAAAACTCATGATCTTTGGGCATCAGATTCAGGTGCCATAGATCATATGTCTGGTAGTTCTAAATTTTTTTCCACATATTTAACTTGTACACACAGTCTGAAAATCAAGCTTGTTGATGGTTTTTTTGCATCAGTAGTAGGAAAATGAACTGTGATTCTATCTTATTCCATAACACTTAAAGATGTTCTTCAAGTTCCTGGTTTGACCTTTAATCTAATCTCTGTGAAAAAAATGGCTAAGGATCATAAGTGTAGAATTATCTTTGATGAATATGAGTGTATTTTTCAGGACAAGACCTAAAGGAAGATAATTAGGCCTGCTAAAGAGAGGGATGGCTTGTATGTTCTGGAATTTAGTTCTGAAGTCAGCAAGGAAAGTCTGAAAACCTTGAATATCGAGTATGTAGCTAGTACTATGAATGAAATGTTAATGCGTTTGCACTCTAGACTAGGACATCCTAATATAGGGTACATGAAGCATGTGATGCCAAATAAATTTCCTAATAAAGATTTCAAATTTGTTTGTGAAATTTGTGAGTTTGCTAAACAAGCAAGAGTTAGCTTTCCAGTGTAGGGGTAAAAACCCTCAAAACCATTCCACCTTATTCACAGTGATGTGTGGGGACATTCTAGGATCCCTACCCTTGCTGGAAAAAGGTGGTTTGTTGTGTTTATTAATGATCACTCAAGAGTTACTTGGACTTTACTGATAAAACAAAAGTTTGAAGTTCCTGAAGTGTTCAAAAGTTTTTATAAGCTAATCAAAACTCAATTTCAGTCCAAAATTGAAATCTTTAGAAGTGATAATGGAATAGAATTCATTAATCAAAATTTAGGGAATTTTTTCAAACAGAAGGGAATAATACATCAAAGCTCATGTTCTTACACTCCTCAGCAAAATGGCTTAGCTGAGAGAAAAAAACAGGCATCTCTTTGAGATGACTAGAGCTTTAATGTACACTACAAAAGTGCGTCATAGATTCAGTGGGAAAACAGTTTTACATGCAACCTACTTAATCAATAGGCTTCCTTTTAAGGTGTTAAATTTTAAAACCCCTTTATAGTGTCTTTAGTCTATGTTTCCTTGGTCAAGATTATTTGGAAATTTCCCTCATAAAATGTTTGTGGGTGTATTATTCATTTATGATCATAGTCCAAATAAGTCTAAACTTGATAAAAAAGCTCTTAAAGTTTTTTTTTTTTACTCAAGGAATCAAAAAGGTTTTAAATATTATATTCCTGAACTTAACAAAAACATTGTGTCCATGGATATAATCTGCCATGAAAACAAGTCCTACTATGATACTCATGTTTAGGGGGAGTTTGACACCAATGAACATGAGAATCAATCAGGCGAAAATATAATGCCATCTGATATCAATCCACAGAATTCAAATTTTGATATGATATTTCA
>JAPKLW010003392.1:0-43069 GCA_026898455.1 Plectranthus barbatus
CTTAGAAACCACCACGGAGACGGAGGACCAGGTGAAGGGTGGACTCCTTCTGAATGTTGTAGTCTGCAAGAGTCCTTCCATCTTCCAACTGCTTACCAGCAAAGATCAGCCTCTGCTGGTCTGGTGGGATGCCCTCCTTATCTTGTATCTTGGCTTTCACATTGTCTATGGTGTCCGAACTCTCCACCTCCAATGTGATCGTCTTCCCTGTCAAAGTTTTCACAAATATCTGCATCCCCCCACGCAGCCTCAGCACCAGATGAAGAGTAGACTCCTTCTGAATATTGTAGTCAGCCAATGTCCGCCCATCCTCCAGCTGCTTGCCAGCAAAAATCAATCTCTGCTGGTCCGGGGGAATTCCCTCCTTGTCCTGAATCTTGGCTTTCACATTATCAATGGTGTCCGAACTCTCAACCTCCAGGGTTATGGTTTTGCCCGTAAGGGTCTTAACAAAGATTTGCATGCCACCACGGAGCCTCAGCACCAAGTGGAGAGTGCTCTCCTTCTGGATATTGTAGTCGGCAAGGGTTCGTCCATCCTCAAGCTGCTTGCCAGCAAAAATCAGCCTCTGCTGGTCCGGGGGGATGCCCTCCTTGTCCTGGATCTTGGCTTTAACATTGTCTATGGTGTCGGAGCTCTCAACCTCAAGGGTGATGGTTTTCCCAGTTAAGGTCTTAACAAAGATCTGCATGCCACCACGGAGCCGGAGGACCAAGTGGAGGGTAGACTCCTTCTGGATGTTGTAATCAGCAAGAGTGCGCCCATCTTCAAGTTGCTTGCCTGCAAAAATCAATCTCTGCTGGTCTGGAGGGATGCCTTCTTTGTCCTGGATCTTGGCCTTAACGTTATCGATGGTGTCTGAACTCTCAACTTCAAGGGTGATGGTCTTGCCCGTTAGGGTCTTAACAAATATCTGCATACCACCACGGAGGCGGAGAACCAGGTGGAGCGTAGACTCTTTCTGAATGTTGTAATCAGCAAGAGTGCGGCCATCCTCAAGTTGTTTTCCAGCAAAGATCAATCTCTGCTGGTCTGGGGGAATCCCTTCCTTGTCCTGGATCTTGGCCTTAACATTGTCAATGGTGTCGGAACTCTCGACTTCAAGGGTGATTGTCTTTCCCGTAAGGGTCTTAACAAAGATCTGCATACCACCACGCAGGCGGAGGACCAGGTGCAGGGTAGACTCCTTCTGAATGTTGTAATCAGCAAGAGTACGGCCATCCTCAAGCTGCTTTCCCGCAAAGATCAACCTTTGCTGGTCCGGGGGAATCCCCTCCTTGTCTTGGATCTTTGCTTTTACGTTGTCAATTGTGTCGGAACTTTCAACTTCAAGGGTGATTGTCTTCCCAGTAAGGGTCTTAACGAAGATCTGCATACCACCTCTGAGACGAAGGACCAAATGAAGTGTAGACTCCTTCTGGATGTTATAGTCTGCAAGGGTACGGCCGTCTTCGAGTTGTTTGCCAGCGAAGATCAACCTTTGCTGGTCCGGAGGAATCCCTTCCTTATCCTGGATCTTAGCCTTGACGTTGTCGATGGTGTCTGAGCTTTCCACCTCGAGGGTGATCGTCTTGCCGGTAAGAGTTTTCACAAAGATCTGCATCTGTTTATTTGCATACAATTTTTCTCGTCATAAATCGGTAAAACAAGGAAAGCAAGATTCTCAAAGCCAACTATTCCAAGAACAATCAATCAAGAAGAAAGTAAGAAACGTTCGCGAAATCGAAAGAAAAACAAGGGAAATAAACGCATCTATCTATTTCAACCAGAAGACTTGCAGATCGACCAAACACAAAATTAACCTCATCCAAAAACAACAGTAAATCAAGAAAAACATGGAATAATTAACATATCTAAGAAAACCAACGGAAAATAGAACACATCCATCTATTTCATCCAAAATCCGACCAAACCACAATCAACAACAAAAATGAAACGACCGACAACAAGGAAACCCCGTGTGATTTCAAAACGAGGCGGACATGCAAATGATCAAAAGCATTCGTACCGAAACAATCCTATATGGCATAGAAACAAAAAATTCATTCTCTTAAATCCAGATAACAATAGATCCGTCTGATAATTAAAAATTTGAAAACAAAAAGAAAAGGATACCAAATACGAAGGAAACAAGAATTCATTCTATTTACAAAAGATTAAACACGTAAAGATTAATCAAAGGCAAATGTTGATACCTTGTTGGGAGATCGAGAAGAGGAAATTAATTGAATCAGATATCTATACGGATGTTGATGAGAGGAATTGGGGATGATAATGGTGTTTATATAGGCAAGAGACCGACTCAAACAGGATACCGGCTTAGCCTGTTGCCTAATAATTTAATGACAGCTGTATCCCTCAAGCACCTTTAAAATGGATAGGAGAATATGACCTTATCAATCTTTACCACAAAAATAGAAAAAGAAAACCAATTTGGGAATATTTATTTAATTAAATATTATATTGGAAACATAATTTGTCTAATCTAATTATATAAATCTTAAAAATAATAAATTATGAACATCCTTTTCTTGTGAATTGCGCAACAAATAAAAAAAAAAGAGAGAAAAAACCTAACTTGCACCGAACCCAAGATTCCATGAAGGGGCGGCTCCCATACCTTACCTACTTCAAGTTAGATTAATAATTAGGCAAAAACTCCTATTTAGGGTTTGATTTGTGAAATAATTTCTAAAATCACGTATTTAGTATTAAAAATAATATATTTTATTATTAGTAATTATTAAGATGCCAAATTTGCTATACACTAGATTTACACTCATATGTTCAGCCGCTAATAAATATTCTTCAAAATAATATACAAATAGTCTTATTTAATAATATATTCACTTTATTGAATAATAACTTATATTTCGGTAAAGATATCACACTAGCTTGCTTAAAATAATATCAATGACATATTATATAAAAATCTATGAAAAATACTATACTTCTCTAATAAACTATGACCACGTATATTATTTATTCAGATTTGTACTCAAATAAAATTATTTGTATTTACACTCCTAGTCAACCTTACAAAAATAACACATTGCTTATAAAATTATAATTTAACTCGTACTATTTGTCTATATTTGTAATTTAATATCTTATACAGAAAATATGGTTTAATTTATAAGTTTGTTCATTTTACCACATTAACATTTATAAAATTGTATATATGAGGTTTTTTTGAGGAAAAATAATAAATATTACAAATTAAAATGCACTAATTTCTCAAAATAATATGACGTTAAAACTAAAATATTAAAATGAGGATGTTAATATTCAAATTGCATTGCAAACATGTTTTTTTTTGTTATATTTAAATAATTTTTGCAATTTAGAAACCCTAAAATTGATTTTATAAATAATTTTATTTATGTAAATGTTAACAATTTTAAAATTAATTCATTTCTACTATTGTTCCATATTTTTCTATTCACTCCAGTCGCCTTCGGGTTCCTAGGATTTTTATGAGAGCAGTTGCACTTTTCTCTACGAAAAGTGAGTTTTCTACCGTGTGTACGTAGTTTCATTACGGATTTGGGGCCACGCGTTACTAACAGCGGCGTACCTGCTGAACCTGGTGCCTTCTAAGTTAGTTCCTAAAACACCCTCGGAACTTTGGCATGGGCGAAAGCCTAGTGTGTCAAAGATAAGAGTGTGGGGTTGTCCGGCATATATTTTGTCGAAGGAACCTGATAAGTTAGAGCTAAGACGTCTCACAATTACTTATAGGGAATCAGATAGAGCTGTCAGATTTAAGCTCATGAGAGAGATCGTGAGTTGTAAAATGACTGATGGTAGCTCAGTGAGGGAGCACGTTGTTTTCAAGACTCACCTCATGGATGAACTGACGTTGCATGGAGGAGGTATTGACGGGGAAGCCCACGTCGATATCATACTCAACTCACTTCCGAAGTTTTTTAAGAACTTTAAGCTGAATGTTGTCATGAGTAAAAAGGAGTACACTCTCAATGAGTTACTTAGTGACCTCATGGCGGCTGAATCAGTCATGCAACCTGAAAAGGTAGTCTTGGTTTCTTCCGGTAGTCACCCTGCTTCATCGAAAGGTGCTAAAGGGGTGATTGGAAAGAAATTCAAGAAGACAGCCTTTGGAAGCAGAAGTTCTGGGAAAAAGAAGACTGTGACACCAGGGAAGAAGGGCAAGTGTTTTCGTTGTGGCAAAATTGGTCACTGGAAGAAGAATTGTCTGACCAAGCGGGTTGGACAAGGTACGTCATTAGCATTTGTAACGGAAACATGTTTAGCATCTGTTTCTACCCATTCGTGGATAGTGGATACTGGAGCTACTGATCATGTTTGTTACACTTTGCAGGGATTCAGGCCGACAAGGCAGCTGAATGATGACGAGGTGACGATCTCCATGGGTAATGTTGTTCGTGTGTCTGCAGTAGCAGTTGGAGATGTTACATTATGCTTTCAAGACAATGTTCTGATTTTAAGAGACGTTTTATATGTGCCGGATTTTCGGCGGAACCTTATTTATGTTTCCTATTTAATAAATGATGGATTTTCAGTTATTTTTTATAGTCATGTTACTATCAATGGCAATAACGGTGTTATATGTCGTGGGATACAGAAACACTCTCTTTATATCATAACTTGTTTGCATAAATCTTCCGTGAATGCTGCATATAACTCATTTAATCATAAGAAGAGAAATTTTTCATCTTTTGATGAGGATCTTACATATCTATGACATCTGAGACTAGGTCACATCAATCTAAAGAGGATCAAGAGACTCGTGGATGATGGAACGTTGGATTCAATCCAGGTAGTTCCACATCGAGTTTGTGAATCCTGTATAGAGGGAAAGATGACGACCAGGCCTTTCCAGGCAAGGCAGTCTCGAGCAAGTGATGTGTTGGAACTGATCCACTCTGATTTATGTGGACCGATGTCTACGCAAGCTCTTAGAGGATTTAAGTATTTCGTCACTTTTATTGACGATTACTCGAGATACGGGTATGTTTACTTACTTCACTATAAGTCTGAATGCTTTGAGAAATTCAAGGAATTCAAGGCGGAAGTAGAGAAGAAAACAAGACCATTAACTCATTACAATCTGATCGTGGTGGTGAGTATCTCAGTCACGAGTTCTTGCAGTTTTTATCAGAGCATGGGATTACATCCCAATGGACCGCACCGGGCACTCCTCAGCAGAATGGTGTGGCGGAAAGAAGAAATAAGACTCTTCTCGAAATGTTTAGATCTATGATGAGTTATGCGAACTTGTCTGTTTCGTTTTGGGGCCACGCATTACTAACAGCGGCGTACCTGCTGAACCTGGTACCTTCTAAGTCAGTTCCTAAAACACCCTCGGAACTCTGGCATGGGCGAAAGCCTAGTGTGTCAAATATAAGAGTGTGGGGTTGTCTGGCATATGTTTTGTCGAAGGAACCTGATAAGTTAGAAGGTAGGTCCAAGCTAATGCTGTTTGTGGGATACCCCAGACAAACGAAAGGTGGTTATTTCTACTGTCCTGAGGATCAGAAAATCGTTGTTAGCACCAACGCAAGATTATTGGAGGACGAGTTTGTGAAAAACCACAAATCCAAAAGTGATATCATTCTCCAAGAAACTGGAGACGATGATGCGCTTCCATTGGGAAAAACCCGTGGCAGATTGAGTGTACCTCTCGAAGGTATGAAACCAATTGCACGGTCGCCAGTGCAAGGATTTGATCCACAAGTAATTGCACCAACTGCTGATGCAGTACCAGTGCTCCGTTGTAGTGGGAGGGTACCTCACCAACCCGCGTGATATATTTTTGTGGGAGAGTTTTCGGACTTGATCCTGGAAGATGGACTAGATGATACCGACCCATGGACATACGACGAAGCAGTAATTGACAAGGATGCGGAAAAATGGCATAAAGCCATGGATTCAGAAATTGAATCAATTACCTCTATGGATGTATACCAGAAGTATGCGCTACCAAATGACTTTTGGGCCATAGGATGCAAATGGGTATACAAACGGAAGAAAGGTTCGAAAGGAGAAATAACGGCTTTTAAAGCCAGGTTGGTGGCGAAGGGTTATAGTCAAAAGGAGGGCATTGACTATGACGAGACCTTCTCACCGGTAGCCATGCTCAAATCCATTCGAATTCTTCTATCCATTGCAGCACATATGGACCTAGAGATCTGGCAGATGGATGTCAAAACCGCGTTTTTAAATGGGTACCTTGAGGAAGGTCGTGACATCTACATGCAGCAGCCAGAGGGTTATGTGAAGGATGGTGAAGAGCATCTTGTCTGGAAGCTAAAAGAAGTCCTTGTATGGACTTAAACAAGCTTCACGGTCATGGAACAAACATTTTGATGATGTGATTAAATCCTATGGATTTTCACAGTGCGAAACTGAAAGTTGTGTGTACCGATTATACGTCAGTGGAAGCGTGGTATTCCTTGCACTTTATGTAGATAACATTCTTCTATTCGGCAACGATGTGAAGGTGTTGTCAGACATAAAGAGATGGTTATCCCAACAGTTTCAAATGAAGGACCTAGGAGACGTTGGATACATCATTGGGATTAAAGTCTTGCATGATCGCAAGAAGAGGATGTTAAGCTTGTCTCAGGCCGCTTATATTGATATTGTAATTGCTCGTTTTTGCATGCAAAATGCCAAGAAAGAATTGCTACCTTTTAGACATGGTGTACCTCTGTCTAAGGCACAATGCCCTGCAACAGAAGAGGAGAAGGATGGGATGGCTAAAGTACCATATGCTTCGGTAGTGGAAAGTGTCATGTATGCGATGCTATGTACGAGGCCAGATATCTGTTATGTCGTGGGCATGGTGGCCAGATATCAGTCTAACCCTGGACAAGCGCACTGGACTGCTGTCAAACATATTCTCAACTCTCTGAAAAGAACTCGAGACTATTGTCTTGTTTATCAGTGTGAGAATTTGTGCCCTATGGGATATACGGATTCGAATTTCCAGGCGGATCAGGATGAGAAGAGATCGACCTCGGGCTATGTGTTCACCTTGGGAGGTGGAGCTGTATCATGGAGGAGTGCGAAACAGAAATGTATCGCGGACTCCACCATAGAAGCTGAGTATGTGGCAGCTTCAGAAGCTTCTAAAGAAGCATTATTGCTCCGGAACTACCTCCAAGAGTTAGATATTGTTTTGAGTTTGCCCAAGACAATCACGGTATATTGTGATAATTCTGGTGCAGTAGCAAACTCTAAGGAACCAAGAACTCACAAGGCGTCAAAGCACATAGAGAGAAAGTACCACATCATACGAGAAATCTTAGCGAGGGGCGATGTGCTAATAGAGAAGATTGACACGAAGGATAATACAGCGGATCCATTTACAAAGGGCTTACCACAGAAGGCATACGAAGGTCATGTTCGTAGCCTAGGACTGAGGTAGATGTCGGCCACCTGGTGACCAAATGTAATAGCTAGATTAGAATAGACACATGTTATACTCTGGAGAGTAATGGTATAATGCTTTGAGTATAAGTGGGAGATTGTTGGAATTGTATACATAAAAGCATTATGATTGGTATATTGGGAAACATAATATTTGATATACTGGTAATCATTAATGACTTGCAATAAACAACTCATGTCTGAATTAACAATCATACGATGTGAATAAATACATCGAGTTATCTCGTCGATAGGGAGATCATACGGTGTGTAAGAGATCACAGAAGATCGTATAGATCGTCCGACCTAGCGAGATATAGACAGCTATCACAACTGAGACAGTTTCTGGTTTGGCTGTCGGTTTAGGCTGCGGCACACAAGTCCATAAGTGGTTTATCTTGACTGCTTTGTGTGACCGATACATCTCAATGTATTGATAGGATCAACAGTGAGATGAACCATTCTACTTGACATATGAATGAGTAAAGATCTTGGTAACTTGGTCGGATCTAAAGTCTATTGAAAGCTGAGGGGCACACATGGTTTGACTGTCACTTTGACTTGCTATGGTGGAGAGTCTTACATGTACTCGTATATCTGCATCTTGGGTGATGGCAGTTTGTGTGGGGTTTCCTCAGGCTGGATTTAGATAACCATATCCGTTTCGGGATGGTGACATTCCCTGGGAAGCTCACGAGGTTCGTTATGCTAAGTCCTACAGGCTGAATCATTGATTCAAGCATAAGCGATAAGGGTTGAGTGGTATTACTCAGGAATAATAAGAGATTAATTAATTATAGCTAATTGTCATACGCTGAATTAATTAATGAATGTCTGAAACCTTAAATATGGGGATTAACCAAGTCAATGCAATCCGTTCCTAATAACGTGGTAATAAAGGGGTAGGTCAACATTAATTCTCTGGTGGCATGAATTAATGTTTATTAATTAATTATGTTTTGGGTTGAACATGGAATTAATTAATAGGAGGCCCACTTTATTATTTGCATTTGATCCCTGGTCTGGCCCAACATTGCTCAGAGCCCATTAGGGTTTATTAAACCCTAATAGCCCATTCTCTAGATCTATATAAATAGATAAATCTCTCATTTTCCCACATAAGTTTTGAAGTTTCAAAATCAGAAACCCTAGACAGATTGAGAGAGAGTGGGCGGCTGTAGATCTGGTAGCGTATCCTCACCAGGTTTTCGGATCTAGCAAGGGAACAGATCAGAAGATCAGATCTGTTAGAACATGTCTCCGTCATCGATCTAGATCTGTAGATCAGTCGCTGGAGTTAAGGTATTCCATAGATCCATCCATTTGCAATTAATTTTGTAGGAGCATGCTTAGGTTCACCTGATTTATTTAATTTATATTTATTTTCGATATCCTAAGAACGATCCTTGGCAAATTAAAGTGGCAATTCGTGTTGTCTATTGTAGACTCGAATCCTACAAGAAGTTGGCTCATGCGAAGTTGGATGCTCAAGTTGGTCCTGATAACAACTATGTGTCGGTTACAAGAGGCCATTTGAAGACATGGGGGATAAAATCAGATGGAAAATTTTAAATTTGTTATTGGCTTAAATGGTGGAGGTCGAGCCCAGTGAAACACTTAATCTGGAATGCATGAGGATTGGGGAGTGCCCGTGCATTTCGTGAGATGAGTCGACTTTTAGTCGATCATTCTCCAAAACTAGTGTTTACTTATGAAACAAAGATCATTCAAAGAAGATGTGATCGATGGAGATCCATTTTAGGCTTTGAAGGTTTCATGTTGTAGGAAGCAAAGGTGGTTTGATGTTATTGTGGAAATACCATTTGGTGGCGGATATTCAGTCTTTCTCGTTAGGACATATTGATGGTTTGGTTAGAGAGGATACCAGAGAGTGGTGTTTCACACCCTTTTATGGGAACCCAGAAGCAACCTAACGAAGATTTTCCTGGGAATTGTTACAGAAGCTAGCAGGTGTTGGATTTAACCTTGGGGTACCTTGGTTAGTGGGTGGAGATTTCAATGAAATTCTATATGAACATGCGAAAATTGGAGAAAGAGCCCACATTCTAATACAAATGCATGATTTTAGAAGAGACTATTGAGGAGTGTGAGCTAGATGAGATTAATGGAATCTTGAAAACTGGACCTCGAGTAATAAAACAATGAAAAACAATGCAACATGTGCTTGGTTGGATCGACTTTTTGCTAATCCTTCATGGAAGCAAGCTATTGGCAAATCTTTTATTACTATTCTACATGGTGAAAGAGATTTGAGGTGTAGCCATTTAAGAAAAATTTAACCGATTAATGGGATGTTTTAACACTTCCTACATTTCAACGTTGCGATATCGTACGAAGTACTGCAGTAGGTAGACTTTTCTACTTTGTGTCAGAACGACTCTTTCTCCCAGTTTTAGGAATCCAAACTAATTAATTCCTATGACACTTGGCCATTAGTCTCTTACTGACGCATACTTGTAGATTCCTCTATCTTTAAATTTGCTCCTTAAAAGCTTACGACTGGCATATTCTCTTTGCCACTTTGAGTTTGGTCTCGCCAGTTTCTTCGTATTGACTCCAGGAAACTGGTTGCTGATCTCCACTTTTGGAAACTTGCAAGTTTCAAACTCTTCATCGAAATCTTCTGCAGCTGGTAACTTGCCAGTTCTCAGGCTCTTCAGCAATACATCGTAGCTGGTTTCGAGACTCAAACTTGTGAAATAGCAAGCTCCTATTACAACTTGATAAACCTATACAGGACTTACAAGTTTTGAGCTATTCTCACATCAAGAGACCGCCAGTTTTATACATTGAAACTGACAAATTGTTAGTTTAACACATCAAAACAAATTCAAAAAGGAGAATTACAATGTAATTCCTAACAATTCTACTCTGATTACAAAAAGGAGAATTACAACGTAATTCAAAACCTATACAGGACTTACCAGTTATACTACGTAAGTTATTATATCGAATTTTTAGTTTTTAAGAACTGATAGCTTGAAATTTAACTGCTTTTCTTCTTAGTGTGAAATGACTACCACTAAAGAAACTGACATGAGAAGATGTAAATCATTGTTTGATCACACTGAGAGGGACGTTTAATGACCTACTAACATTCTATTAACTGGTTGGATAAGATTTATTTTTCAATAGTTTTTTTAAATATAATCTAAGTGTTTTTATCTTAATTAAATTCAAGAAGAACACGTAAAGAAAGGCAACAAATATTCTAGAATATGTAAAGAATCTTCTCTATATTGCCCATCGTTTCACTAGTAATGAAAGATAACAGAATACAATTGAGTCTCAACTCTCAAATGTGTATTTCTTGTACACAAGAAAACTGGTTATTATTCGCAATATATGAAATATGCATATAATGAATATCTTATTCAGTTTATTATTTTAAAACTGTTGTATGTAGAATATAACAAAATCCCAACTTTCAGTCATGCAAATTATTATAATCATAAATTAAGTTCTTATCTCAGTTATTAGTGTTGGGTAGAATACGACTAAGTCCAAGCTCTCACTCGTCCAACACTGTACAAACTTGTCGATACCAACAAGTTCAATCTTTTAGTCACCTTTTTATGTAGAAATGTAAAGAGTCAAATCAATCATACTTTCAAATTAATGATAAATTTAATACCAAAAAGATGCAACAATATGAAGAGGAAATGGAGCACGCATGTGGTACACACTTTTCGGCAAAAGATCACAACTAATTATAGTGGGTCCCAGGCATGAGGGATATGAAATGATGCATGATCATAATCATCAAAATTCAAATATCCGACTGATCTTAGTCATTTAATCCATGGCAAATGACCTATAAATAGTTTTCCTTATTCTTCATTAAACTCTTTATGAACATTTTCGACAAATTTTGGCATTTACTCTTTCTCAATCATTTGCAATTACTCACATATTCTCACATGGCAAGTTCATCCACCATCTGTATTTCCTCTCTAAAGAGATTGGAAGATATACCAGAAGGTATTCATCATTCCAAATTAGTGTCTATTGCAAAAAGCAACTCTACAGAAGCATCTGATAAACAGAAATGAGCCGGTCAAGTTCAGAAAGATAAGATTCTCAATCTTAATCTGGCGAAGAAGCAAGGTAATGAAGGTCTGAAGAATTGTTTGATGTTGGAGGACTGTAAAGTTCTTGACGGAAGAACCCAAAAATTTCATCCTTTTTAGGTCGTTGAATTCTTCGCGCGGCCCTAGATTTATGCTGAAGAGAAGTCCTTCGTAACCAATGTCTACGAGAGTCATATCACCATGTCTGCTCCAACCCTAGCAAAGATGTTTGGTTCGGTTGCAGAGGGTATAGACATCTATAATTGCAAAAAGGATGAGAAAAATATCAAAGAGAAGTATTGGAGAGAATGGAAAGATGTCGATCGAACAAAGTCTTTCAAGATGACAACCCCAAGGGTTCCATGACTGACTTATATCCTTTAGTTATTGATATTGTTTGCAAGATGATCGTGTGTCAAGTTGGTTCCATGTCAGCCTCGAGAAATTCCCAAAGTCGGGGACGCGATATCGGGGATGAGTATCACCCGATAAATATAAATGGAATAGGAAAGATGTAAATAATCACAATAGAGACAAGTGAGAGAGATAGATAATCCTGTAGGAAATGAAGTAGTTGACAAAAGTATTCGAGTTTGGCTCGTTAAGCACAATACAAAATAGGATTATCATAATTTACATTGCAAGCCAAGTCGGGAATTAAAGAAGTTCAGAATATCTGCAGCGAAACTAGCGTAGTCGGATTATGTTTATGAAGATATATAATCCCGGGCTCTTAAGAGTTCAAAGTTATGCACAACTTAGCACTTTGCCACCCCTGTCTCATGCTTAACCTGCATATTTAGAAATATATGTATACATTTCAAATTGTCATATCGCAATCCAGGGATAACACATCGGTTTTACTTTTAAGAATCTCACCGTGTTTATCAAACTCTTTTTATTTTGCAATACCAAGTTTGATTTTATTTCCACATACACTATCTGTTTTAATAAGTGTGACTAAGAAGCAGGCCTACTTCCATAGTCACGGTGACCAGCCTATTTAGTGGGACCTTTCTCCCTCTAGGTCTGACACCAAGTGCACTAATCTCGGCTCTTATAGAGTCATCGAGATCCGATCGTTCATAAACACCTTGTCATTTAAAGCTCAAGGCTCTGGCCGTATTCCCCAGATTAGATTTCACATATACACTCTAGCCGCTTTCCCGGCTTAGAGGACAGATAGGTAATGCAAAACAAAAATCATTTAAGATATGACAATTTAATTCAAAACAAAACATATTTTTCATTATTTTCACAAATAAGACTCATAGTCCGAAATCACATTTTATAATTTAATAGGAAAGCCCACCTGAGATTTTGGTCAAAAACTTCAAGTCAAAAGTATGCAATCTTCTAATTCATGTTCCTCGCGTTTCCTTCATCAGAATGAGCCATAGATTAAGCGTCGACTCGAAACTAAAACTTAGGTTCAAACTCTTATAATGGTTCGCAAATTAAACAATCATTACATAAAATTTAAAATTTCATATAAGCCTCTACTAGAATATTTTCTAATGCACACAATAGGGTAGGTTTGAAGATGAGAAAGAGTTTAGATATGTTACTCAAAACTTGCTTCGAACTTAATTAACTTCCTGACGAGTAATCTTCTGTAAATCACCCAAGTGGAAAATTTTCTGGTATCTACACAGAAAATACATAAAAGAAATTTATATAATGGATAGCCTCATGTGTCTAAGTTAATTAAACAAAACGACGCCTAAAAAGGATCACCGAGCATTGAATTATGCTCATTTTTTAGAGGGCATCCAAAAAGGGGCAATATTTTCGGTATGTTTCCCATTACCCTCCAAAAAGTATTTTCATCATCACCTAAAAAATTTGATTGACTCATTTGACTAAAAGTTACTCGTCCTAAAGGGTTAGAAAGGAAACATTCAAAAATTCGCAGAACACAAGTTTTTTTGTAAAATCAAGGTACCTAATTATAATATCTAAAATATTTATTGGGAGAATAAATAAATAAGAACCATGTTGCGAAACGAACCTCTAACTTCTGAAATCCGACAATCCACTAGGCTAATGACTAAACTTTATAAAATCATGCATTCTAATTATCTATGAGGTTAAAGTTGTAAAACTAAAAAAGAAGGTGAAATTTAGTATACAACAAGTTTTGAACCATGAACAATCAAAAATTCAGCTTGTTATCTTGCCACCAGGCCGTCGTTTCATTTTATCATTTTGGCAGACTTAAATTTAATTAACCTTACCCAAGTAGCACAAAACCAATAATCAATCTTCCCTAAATCTTCCCTAATGTAAGATTTGCCATCCTTTCTCCCCTTTCATTTTCCTGCCAATGACCCAAAAATTCTTCTAAGAGCAAATAATTCATCTAACTCAATATGTTGGCATAGATATCCAAGACCTTGATTAAAGTTTCCAACCACCCTTCACTAAGGATAGAAAAGCAAACATTTATCTCCACATTCATATATATATATATATATATATATATATATATATATATATATATATAGATGAAGGATCATGTAAAAAAAATCCCCCTGTAAGAAAAAAGAATGAATCATGTCCATCAGATCTAAAAAAATCAATGGCTGATATGCAAACAAGCAATGACTAAAACACAATCAAGCAACAAAATAATGAAGCAACAACTTAAACACAATCAAGCAACGTTGTAATCAAGCAACGACTTGAATACAATCAAGCAATATCGTGAATGCAATCAAGCATCTTTCTCACTTTCTCACGTTAAGACCTTTCTCACCGGATCCGCTCCCTATATATATATATATAGAGTTGTGATCATATGTTATCCACCTCCCACATGTTATATGAGACCAAATCTCAATCCTTAATTTTTTAAATCATGTGGTTCACATTTAAACTTGAATTATTTATTAATAATTTTTAATTTCCTTGTTAATCATTATTAAGGGTTATTTAGTTTTCACCACAAGACATCTCTCTTCTCATCCATGTGCTTTCTCACTCTCTCATCTCATCCATCTCTCTCACACTCTCTCTCTTTCCCTATCTCTCTCTGCGTGTGAGGAATTTATTTTCTTTGAATAACATGCTTTCTAGGTACGTGAATCTGGGGATGGCGAAAGTTGCGAAGAAGTTGTTCGATAGAATGCCTGCAAGGGATTGTGTGAGTTGGAATACAATGGTGATGGCGTATGTGCAGAAAACTCTCGATCTTGCGATGATTCTCCTTCAATAATCCAACTTCGGCTATTTTTCTCTTTGTTGTAATCTATTTTGGTTGGTCTTCATCAGTATTTTCGCAGCCAACAATTAGTGGTGGTTTTTTGTATCTGTTATGCACGATGGTGCAATTTATTGGTTACTGTCAGCTGACCAATTTTTATTATGTAGATGTTACATTATGTATATGATAGTTGATACATTATTTATTCTTTATATACTACATTATCTTTTATAGCGAATTTTTCTTTTATTTTTATATATGACTCCATATTTTATTATAATATTGAAATTGTAAACAAATAATGCAGTATATTTGTCATAAATAATGTAGCATTCAGATCACATTATATATCAAATCAAAGATAATTTAATTAGTTTTCAAACGAAATTCTTATTGCATATGTTCGGAATAAGATAACTGTAGTAAAACTAAATAATGTAATAACTAAAACTAAATCATGTAACATAATATAAAGGACAATGTAATACTGTAATATTAAAAAGTAGAATTAGATAATGCGCAATGAATACAGATAATGCAACGTAATATGTCAACACATTATTCTTCATATTATGCTGCCTTATCTATTTTCATCGAATAACATTATCTAATTCTCCTTACAGTGCTTTTAAATATATCATTACATTAACTTTTGTATTATGTTACTTTATTTAATTTAGGCTATTACATTATTTAGTATTACGACAAATATATTATTCCGAACATATGTAATAGGGATTTTGTTTGAAAGATAATTAAATTATCTTTAATTTGATATATAATACGTGGAAAAATAATTTAAATTGAGTGAGTTATGATTATTTAAAGTTTTATAAAGATTTTAGAGGAGAGAGAAAAAGACAATTTTGAGATATGCACAACATATTTCACATAATTAAAAATGTGGGTAACAAAATTACTATTATGCCCAAATAATGTAGCACGCTTAATTAAATAATCCACCAAAAATTTTAACTTTTTAAATTAAATCTAAACCATCCAGATTCAGATCCCATGGTTAGATTTTGGCCTCATATAACATAGGGAATATGGGTAACCATCAGGGCCGGCCCTCAAGGTGGGCGAGAGGGGCTTCGGCCTAGGGCCCCCATTTTTCGGGGGCCCCGAAAAAATTATATTCCATTATATTATATATATATATATATAATTATTTAATGAATAAATTCATAAATGAATGAGATCAATAATTAATTTCACATATAGTTAGTTTAATTAATAAAGAAGATCTATTTTTATTAAAATCACAAAAAAACGTTAAGATTTAATTATTTATACATATTTAATAAGAATAAATGGATTATATATTCAACATATTAGATACGTATAAATCTAGGTCTCAAAATTGAGTTATGATTCTCTCATATTGTAAAATTGAGACATAATACTTGGGGGCCCCAAAATGGACCTAAATATATTTAACACTTTTTATAACTTAAACAATCATAGTAATATATATGCAATAAAGAATGATTCATTACAACTTTTTATTTTTATTGTAGTAGTGAAATGAAAATGAAAATTTATAATTTAAAATTTTCTTTCAAAAAAATCATTGGTTTATTTTTGCCTATGGACCCCCACATTTTCAGGGCCGGCCCTGGTAACCATATAATGCATCTCTATATATATATATATCATCTCCTTCAAAATTTAAAATCATATCTGCATATATTTAACTTCTAACATATATGTAAACTACAAGAAAATCATTACTTTAACAAATCCAGAAAATAAATCTGAGATGTGAAACTTGCTACACTTCTAACCCCTAACTCAACAGGCCAAAAAAATCTAACTTTCATGCCTCTGTCTCTTCCTCTTATTTCAAAATCGAAAAGGTAAGATGAAAGAACTCAAGGAAATTAAAAAAAAAAAAAGAGATTTAAGCTAAATTAGCCAACAAGACTCCATAGCCCAACAAAAATATGTGTATAGATTCCATTTTCTTTCATTACTTTGTTGCACCAAGAATCAGAAAACTTCCAAAAGCAAAATAAAATTCCTCCATCAGGATATAACTCTGCAAATATTAGGAAATATCATGTTGGAGTAGTCTCAATATAACTCGAGGAAGTAGTTCGAGTGGGTCGAGGAGACTAGTTCGGTAATTGGGTCGAGCTGTGTAGGTCGAGGAACTCGAGGAGCAGTTCGAGTTGGATAGATATGGAAAATATATTGTGTATATCTTGTTTCCTTGTTGGAAAAGATTTTATCCTTATTGGTATTAGATTTGGATAGGTATAAATCTATTTTAGATAGATTTAGGTTTAAGTATATACTACCATATCTAGGTTTTATATTCCTTATGTGATTAGGAATATCTCCCTATATATACCCCTGCTCCCCACCAATTGTAATTGTCACATACTTTGTATTTTCTTCACCATAATAAAATCATCACCGAGGAGGCTTGAAGAGTGGACGTAGAGCTTAAGCTCGACCACTATAATTCTTTGTATTTTCTGTTAGTTATTTGTGTCGCAATCGCTTCAATTCACAACAAATTGGTGCGGTGAACGTGGATAGAGAAGGATTGCGATGGGTTCAGCCAAGTTCGAGGTGGAGCGCTTCACGGGATCGAATGATTTCGGTTTGTGGAAGTTGAAGATGCAAGCGCTGTTTGTACAACAAGGCTTGGACGGTGCCTTGAAGGGAGAGGCTGGGTTACCTGACACGATGACGGAACAACAGAAGAAAGATACACTGGCGAAGGCGCATAGTGCGCTGATTGTGAGTCTCGGGGCACGGTGTTGAGGAAGGTGTCGAAGGAGAAAACGGCAGCAGAAGTATGGACCAAACTAGAATCCTTATATATGAAGGAAGTCCCTGGCGAATCGGCTCTATCTTAAACAATCGTTGTATTCGTTTAAATGCAAGAGAGAAGACCGATCAACGAGCAGCTTGACGAGTTCAATAAGTTGATCCTCGATCTGGCAAATATCGATGTGGCGATAGGAGATGAGGATCAAGCATTGATGTTGTTGAGTGCGCTTCCAAAGAGTTATTCGGACTTCAAGGAAGCCTTAATGTATGGAAGAGAGTCATTGACCATGGATGAGGTTCAGTCTGCTCTAAGTTCGAAGGAGTTAAATGAGAAGAACGAGGAGCGAGAGAACTCTCATGGAGAAGGCTTGGTGGCTAGGGCGGCTCGAGGAAGACCGGAGATGAGGAACTCCAACAGGGGAAGTTCGAGATCAAGGTCGAGGCCAAAGCCAGGATCACAACCAAAGGTCAAGTGCTTTCTCTGCCAAAAGAAGGGACATATCAAAAGAGATTGTCTGGAGAGGCAGACAAAGCAGGAGCAGAAGCAGCAAGCGGATATAGTTGTTGCTGAGCAGGAATATGACTCTGGAGAGGCATTGGTGATTTCGAATGAGCGCACGGAGAGGGAATGAATATTGAATTCAGGTTGTACATTCCACATGACACCTAATAAGTCATGGCTCGAAGGGTTCGAGGAGCAGGAGAACTCGAGTGTTTTTCAGGGTAACAATAAACCATGCAAGGTAGTTGGAATGGGTTCGGTGAGGATTAAGATGCACGATAATACAGAAAGGGTACTTCGAGGTGTAAGGTACGTTCCGGAGCTTAAGAGAAACTTGATCTCTTTGGGGATGCTCGATGAACTGGGTTACACGATCAAGATGGAAGCTGGGACTTTGAAGGTGTGCAAAGGATCCCTGGTCTTAATGAAAGGAGCTTGAAGGAATGGAATATACACTCTGATGGGGAGCACGGTGATCAGGGAGGCTATGATAGTGAAGGTTGACAAGTCAGTACTGTGGCACAGGCAACTCGGTCACGTTAGTGAGAGGGGGCTGCAGGAGTTATCGAAGCAAGATTTGTTGCTCGGGGATAACATCATAGAGCTGGATTTCTGTGAGAATTGCATCTATGGGAAATCTCACCGGGTAAAGTTCGGAGTAGGTCTAGAGAGAGCTCGAGGAACTCTGGACTACATCCACTCAGATCTATGGGGACCTTCAAGGGTCAGTTCGAATGGAGGAGCGAGGTACTTCATGAGCCTCATTGATGATCACTCAAGGAAGGTGTGGGTCTATATCTTGAAGAGTAAGAGTGATGCTTTGGAGACCTTCAAGAAGTGGAAAGTGCTGATCGAAAATCAGACTGGAAGGAAAGTGAAGAGGCTGCGAACTGATAATGGCCTTGAGCATTGCTCGAAGGAGTTCGAGAGATACTGTTCGAAGCACGAAATTGCGAGGCACAAGACAGTGGCTGGAACACCTCAGGAGAACGGATTGGCGGAGAGGTACAATCGGACGTTGCTGGAAAGAACGAGGTGCATGCTATTCGGTGCAAAGTTACCCAAGTCGTTCTGGGCAGAAGCAGTGACTACTGCAGCTTATTTGATCAACAGGTGCCCCTCAACTGCACTAGGTTTCAAGACACCGAAAGAAATATGGTCTGGTCATCCTCCGGATTTTAGCAACCTTAGAGCCTTTGGTTGCGTGGCTTATGCAAACATCAAAGGAGATAAGCTTGGGAGGAGGGCATTGAAATGCATATTCATTGGGTACCCCGAAAGAGTGAAAGGGTACAAGTTATGGTGTCTCGAGCCGGATGTAAGAAAGTGCATCACCGAGGAGGCTTGAAGAGTGGACGTAGAGCTTAAGCTCGAACCACTATAATTCTTTGTATTTTCTGTTAGTTATTTGTGTCGCAATCGCTTCAATTCACAACATATCAACTAGGTGGAAAATGATTTACCTTCAATACAAAGTTTTTTTTTTAAAAAAAATTACAAAACCAACTAGAATTCAAATCACAACGCAAAATCGCCAACTCCCCTTAAAAAAACAATTCTCTAAACTCCATTCAACAAAACACATAATTTCCTAAATTAATGCCCCTCAACTCTAAAAGCTTAAAAATAAAGGAATGATTATCTTCCAGGAAAAAGTAAAAATTGGCTCAAGAACTGGTAGACACCCTTCTTAAAATCCTGACCCATTAATCAAGTAAGGGTGAAGACTTGATTTCAAAAAAAGAAAACCAAAATTTAGCATCGCTCACCTTGATAAAATAGTTGGTGATGCTTTTACTTCTTGAAGCTCCAAGTGAAAGGGAGAAAAAAGTAAGAACAAAATGAAACTATCTGGTGAATGTGTTCTTCTTCCCTTCCTAATTCTCGATTTTCAGCAGTGGGTTGTAGAAATGATGCATAGCTCTTTGAATCGAGCCTCAGGTAGCGGTTTGGTGAAAATATCCGCTAACTGGTCCTTTGTCCTTATATATTCGACCGATATGTCTTGTTTCTCAACATGATCTTGAATGAAATGGTGACGAATGTCGATGTGCTTCGTCCGAGAATGTAGAACTGGATTCTTTTATATGCACACTGCACTGTTGCTGTCGCAGTATATAGACACACATCCAGTTTCTATCCCATAATCCTTGAGCTGCTGCTTTATCCAAAGCACCTGAGCACAACAGTTGGCAGTTGCAACATATTCGGCTTCAGTGGTTGAAGTAGCCACTGAATGCTACTTCTTGCTGAACCAATTGATCAGTTTATGACCTAGGAACTAACACGTTCCACTTGTGCTTTTTCGATAGATTCGCATCCTCCAAAATCTGAATCTGAGAATCCATTCAGCATGATTCCATCAGTTTTGGGATACTATATGCCCAAAGACTCAGTCTTCTTAAGATATCTCACGATCCTCTTAGCTGCTTCCATGTGAGACTTCTTAGGGTTGACATGGAACCTTGCACATACTCCCACAGCATAAGATATGTCAGGTCTACTGGCAGTTAGATACAACAATGACCCAATAATTCCTCGATAAGCAGTTGGACTGATCGGTTCTCTTTCTTCATCGAGAGTGATATGAGAACTGGTGCTCATCAGGATCCTTAGAGATTTCGTCTTCTCAACTGCTTCATGATTGACTTCATTGGCTTCAAGTTGCTCAATTTCCAATATTGTTGCATTGGCGTCAGGGGGCTTCTCTTCGTTTTGGTTTTCTATATTTATGAATTTTAAGGCCTCAGCAATGACATTAGCACCATTGACCCTCTCGGCTGTTTGAAGTCCAGCCGAGGCAACTGAAGTCTCAGGATCATTAGTCATAGATCTAGTCAGAGGAACTGTTTAATTATGATTAAGATCAGTTTTAGGTTCCTCATTGACATCCTTGATCTCATGATTTTCCAGACCCAGTTCTTGAAGTTTCCTGTGTACTAAAGTAGCTTCATAAAAAACAACATGACATGTTATCTCCACAAGTTGGGTTGTCTTATTGAATACCATGTATCCATTGTATGAAGGATGTCCATAGCCAAGGAACACTCCTTCATCAGCCTTAGGACTAAATGTATTCAATTTGGAATTCCCATTGTTATGGATATAACATGGAGACCGAATGCACGGAGATGAGCTATAGAAGGCTTACGACCATTGTATATCTCGTAGGGAGTCTTGTGCAGCCGCGTGTTGAATGCACTTCAATTTTGCATGTAGCAGGCTCTCATCAAGGCTTCTCCCCAAAATCTTTTTTCAAGATCGGTCTCGGCCAGCATGGTCCTCACTGCTTCCTTGAGGGTTCTATTCCTTCGCTCAGCAAGGCCATTCTGTTGACGAGTTCTTGGAGTAGACTTTTCATGCCCGATTTCGATTTCAGCGCAGAAGTCCATGAGTGGTCCATTACAGAACTCCGTTCCATTGTCGGACCTTATCCTCTTGACTGTCACCCCTTTATCATTTTGAAGACGAGTAATTAGTTCTGGCAGTTGAAGCTTTACTTCATCCTTAGACTTAAGCAGCATTACCCACGTGTATCTTGAGTAGTCATCAACAACTACTAATGTGTACTTCTTTCCTTCAATCGTTGGTGGAGTAACTGGACCAAATAGATCCATGTGGAGCAGTTCCAGAATCCGATATGTGCTTGTTGTAATTGGTCTGTTCTTGATCGAGGCTTTTGTTTGTTTCCCGACTTGGCAAGCTTTACAGACTCCTTCTTTTTGGAACTTCTTCTATGGAAATCCTTCAACTAGATTATGCTTCGCCAGATGTCTGATTGAGTTGAAGTTCAAGTGGCTTAGTCTTTTATGCCACATCCAGTTTATACCATCTGAGGAACTGTGTGCCATGAGACAGGTTCCTTCTTCTCCACTTGACCAATCCACGATGTAGAGACCTCCTTTCCTGATGCCTATAATCTTGGTCTCATTTGTCACTTTGTCAATGATGTGGCAGCCAGAATCTTCAAAGCTAATGATGTAGCCACTTTCGCTCAACTGATTTATGCTTAGAAGATTGTGCTTCAGATTGGTGACTAGGGACACGTTCTTGATGATTATGCCATTGTGTTCCACGCATCATTTTCCAACTACTCGTCCCTTGGATTTGTTGCCAAATGTAACAAATGATCCTCTGCACATCACAAGGTTCTTGAGCAGTTCATTTTCTCCCGTCATATGTGCTAAGCACCCGCTACCCAATATCCATGATCTTGCTTTCTTCTGGGAATTCTGTACCTGCAAGACATAAAATTTTATTTAGGTCCCCGCATCCTTTTGGGTCCTTGAAAGTCAGTTTTCTGGATCCATCCTTTTGGTATCCAGATTTGTTTTACTTTTGCAGTTCGTCAAACTGAATCACTCTTTAGTGTTTGTTTAACCTTTCTCCTCAAATATTATATGTTGTTTGAATGCTTGTTAGAGAAGGTTGTGGTGTGTGAACTCTTTCTGAAACTGTTGTTCTTGAAAGAGTTTGGAGAAGCAGTTCTCGAGTGTTTAGCCATAATAGTCTTAGGAAGATAAAACTGTTCAGACTCAGGCCTCAAATAGGTGTTCCTCCTATTCGGATAACTATTATAATGAAATTGAGTTCTATTATAGCCTCTCGGATTACTATTTGGTTGTCGAACTGACTTCTTTCCAACATTTACATGTTGCTTAGTCATTCTTGTTGGTAAAACTAGGTTCTTTGCATTTCGAACATTATGCTTATCCAGTTTCGAAGAAAAGTCAAGTCTTCTCTCGACAGTTTGTTTATACAGTTTACGAACTGTGTGGACTCCTTGTCGAGGTACCAGTTTGGAGTCAGTTTTTTTACCAACATTTGGTCTTTTCTTTTAGTTTGACAGACTCTTTGGATTTGTCTTTTCCTTTATCCAACACATTACCTGAACTGAGTTTGGCTTTGACGAAGCCTAAGAATGTTTTCTCAGTTCCTGAAGTGGATGCATGTTCGCTCAAATTTTCTTTATTTTGGTGCATTATAAATCCAATTCCGTTTTTATTGGATGGTTGTTTTTTAGCATTCAAAATTTCTTTTAATTTTCTTGAGCTCTTTTTGAAAGTGCATTCACATTTGACAGGCTCAAGTTTCTTCAAAGAGTCACTTTCTTTTGAAATATTTTAAAAAATTTTAAGAAGTTTGGAATGTTCTTCCTTGATTTTTTCAAATTCCTCATTGATTGACCTCGTCTTTGCGACTTCATTGGTCAAAACTGAAATCTCTGATTTCAGTCAGGCTAATGCATATTTAATTTCATGAAAATTTTCAACCTCTTTTATAATGTTTTCAAGAGAAACATCTTCTGAATTTGAGAGACAAAATTCAGAACTCTCATCTATGCATGTAGATGCTAGAGATAAAATGTAAATGAGTTGTTTCCACTATTTCGAGGCTGGAAGCGTCGGCTTCTTCATCAGTAACATCTCCATCAATAGCTGCCATGAAGGTCAAGAGTGCTTCCTTTGTAGGGATTTCAGGTGAACCGAATCACAAAATCCAACTGAACTGGATTGATTTATGGATATTGTACACAATCAAAATTGGCAATAAAATCTAGCATGCTCCAATGAATTTAATTCTTAGAATTGTGGATTGAAAGATTACCGTAATTCCGTAGAGTCTGATCCGATCTTTCGCGTTTGAATATCCAACTTTAAATTCAGCCACGCGATTCGATTTAATCTGCGGAAACAGAAATTAGAGATCTAATTTCTAAATGAAATCGAAAAACACAAAGAGAAAGAAAAGAAAATCTTGTTCTCCAGATCAGATCTTCAGGGCTATGTCCCAATGCTGTTCAGATCTGCTACTGGTGAGGATTCCATAGATCTATGTTGTAGGCCGGAGCAGAAAAACTCTTCTTCTCCCCTCTACAGGCGCCACCCCTTTCTCTCTCTACCTAGGGTTTTGACTGATTTGAAGGATCACACAAGTGGCTAGGGTTTCCAAGAGAGAGTGGTCTATTTATAGACCCAGGGTGTTATCCCTAATGGGCTACTGGGCCTTTTTTCAGCATGTTTATTTGGGCCAGTCCTGTGACCTAATGCAAATAATAAAGTGGTTCTTTAAATTAATTAATTCACATGTCCACAACCCAGGACACAATTAATTAATTAATATTAATTCTTTTTCACCACAGAATTAATACTGACCTACCCCTTTATTACCACATTATGAGAACGGGTTGCATTAATTGAGAATCCCCATATTTAAGGTTACCGGACATTCATTAATTAATCGGAGCTTCTGACAAGCTCTAACTACAATTAATTAATATCTTATTATTCCTGAGTAGTACCACTTAAACCTTATCACTCGTGTCTGAACTTAATCAGCCTGCAGGACATTGGCATGATGAATGTCATTGAGCTCCTCAGGGAATGTCCCCATCCTATTACTCGGATATGGTTACCTAAACCCAGTCTCAGGCGGTACTACACGAACTGCTGTTACCCAAGATACGGATATACGAGCACGTTACTCAGGCTCTCCACCATGGCAAGTCAAAGCAACAGTTAACTCGTGCAAACCCCTGAACCTTCATTAGGGTTTGGACTCAATCAATATCGAGATCTTGTATTCACTGATGTCAGACAGACGAATACATCTCATTGCGGTCCATCAATACACCACCCCCGCGTACCAGCATGTCAAGTAACCAAGTCAGACTACTTATTCTGACAATGTCGCAGCCATCCGGATAGACGTATCCTCAACGCTGTCTCGGCTGTGATCAGGTTTATGTCTCACTAGGTCAAGTGATCATACTGTCTTGTGCGATCTACAACACGCCATATGATCGTCTCTATCGGTGAGACAAGAGGATACCATTGTTACATACATGTAAGATTGTTTGACAGATAAGAGAAATGAACCGTTGTATACTCATTATAATAAATGCTTTAAGTATACAAAACTCATCAATCTCCCACTTATACTCAAAGCATAACTAAGCTATTACAGGTATACAGTCCGTCTATCTAGCCTGCTATCTCTTTAACCACTGTCAGTGGTCGGCATCCACCTCAGACCCAGCTCACGAATATGTCTTTCGTAAAATTTCTGCGGCAAGGTCTTTGTAAATGGATCAACAAGGTTTTCCTTAGTGTCAATCTTCTTGATCAGCACATCGCCTCTCAATACGATTTCTCGTATGTTATGGTACTTTCTCTCTATGTGTTTGCTTGCCATGTGAGACCGCGGTTCCTTTGAGTTTGCCACTGCACCAAAGTTATCACAATAAATTGTGATGCTCCTCGGTAAACTCAGAATCACATCCAACTCTAAAAGGTAGTTCCTGAGCCATACCCCCTCTTTCGAGGCGTCGGAGGCGGCAACATATTCCGCCTCCATGGTGGAGTCAGCAATGCATTTATGCTTTGAGCTCCTCCAAGATACAGCTCCACCTCCCAGGGTAAACACATATCATGAGGTCAATTTTTTCTCATCCTGATCCCCTTGGAAATCCGAGTCTGTATAACCCACAGGGCACAAATCCTCATTTTGATAAACTAGGCAGTAATTCCTAGTTCTCTTCAAATACTTGAGGATGTGCTTTAACGCAGTCCAATGCGTCTGTCCAGGGTTAGATTGGTATCTTGCTATCATGCCTACGGCATAACAGATATATGGCCTGGTACACAACATCGCATTCATGAGGTTACCCACCGCTGAAGTGTATGGTACAAGACTCATCTCATCTTTCTCCCGCTGTGTTTCAGGACACTGCCCACTAGAAAGATGAACGCCATCTCTGAAAGGTAGCAAGCCTTTATTGGCGAGTTGCATGCTGAACCGGGCTATCACAGTATCCACATAGGATGCCTGGGATAAGTTCAACATTCTTCTATTACGATCTCGTAAGACCTTAATCCCAGGAATGTAGCCAGCTTCTCCCAGATCCTTCATTTGGAACTGTTCGGATAACCAAGCCTTGATTTCTGACATCACTTCCTCGTTGTTTCCAAATAGGAGTATGTCATCAACGTAAAGTGCAAGGAAAACCACGCTCCCACTGACACAAAGTCGGTAAACACAACTTTCTTTTTCCAACTGTGCAAATCCATAGGACTTAATCACATTGTTGAAACGTAAGTTCCATGACCTTGAAGCTTGCTTAAGTCCATACAAGGACTTCCTAAGCTTCCAGACAAGATGTTCTTCGCCCTTGCGTATGTAACCCTCGGGTTGCTGCATATAGATGTCCCTACCTTCTTCAAGGTAACCGTTTAGAAAAGCAGTTTTGACATCCATCTGCCATATCTCGAGGTCCATATACGCAGCTATGGCAAGGAGTATCCGGATGGATTTGAGCATGGCTACGGGTGAAAAGGTTTTGTCATAGTCAATGCCCTCTTTCTGACTATAACCCTTTGCCACCAGCCTGGCTTTAAAAGTTGTGATCTTTCCATTCGCTCCTTTCTTTCTCTTGTATACCCATTTGCACCCTATGTCCCAAAAGCCATCCGGCAAATCAGTTTTTTGGTACACATCCATAGCATTTATGGATTTAATTTTGGAATCCATGGCGACACGCTATTTTTCAACATCCTTGTCCTACATTGCCTCTTCGTAAGTCAGTGGGTCAGAGTCCTCATGTCCATTTTTCGGGCTCAAGTCTGAAGACTCACCCATGAACATGTACCTTTCCGGCTGGAAAATAACTCTCCCACTATGACGAGGCATCGGTTCCGTGTTAATAGTAGGTGCAGTAACTTGTGGTTCTGCACCTTGCACTGAAGAACGTGTCTGTGGTGCTGTACCTCTCACAGGTGCACCCACATCTACATGTTCCCCTTCCCTTGGAATTGCATTCTCGTTTTTAATTTCTTGAAGAACGATATCACTCCTTGACCTGTGATTACTCACATACTCGTCCTCCAAGAATCTAGCGTTGGTGCTAACAACAACTCTCTGACTCTCAGGACAGTAAAAGTAACCACCTTTCCTTTGCCTGGGATACCCTATGAACAACATTACTTTTGACCTGCTTTCTAACTTATCTGGTTCCTTCGACAGTACGTGTGCCGGACAACCCCATACTCTAAACTTGCACAACCTCGGTTTGCAACCAAGGAAGAGCTCAGAAGGCATCTTAGGAACTGATTTAGAAGGCACCAAATTTAACACGCAAGCTGTTGTTTCCAATGCGTAGCCCCAAAACAAAATTGATAAGTTTTCATAACTCATCATTGATCTTACCATCTCTAGAAGAGTCCTATTTCTTCTTTCAGCTACACCGTTTTGCTGGAGAGTACCCAGTGCAGTCCACTGGGATGTAATCCCGTTATCTGACAAATACTGCAGGAACTCGTTACCAAGGTATTCGCCACCGCGGTCAGATCACAGTGACTTGATAGTTTTCCCGACCTTTTTTTCTACCTCAGCCTGGAACTCTTTGAATTTCTCAAAGCATTCAGACTTGTAGCGAAGCAGGTAAACGTATTCGTACCTTGAGTAATCATCAATGAAAGTGACGAAGTACTCTTACCCTCCACAAGCTTGCGTGGACATCGGTCCACATAAGTCAGAATGGATCAATTCCAACACTTCCTCTGCTCGAGACTAATTAGCCTTGAAAGGCCTAGTTGACATCTTGCCCTCGATGTAGGATCCGCAGACTTGATAAGGTACAGCCCGGACTAAGTCCAATGTACCGTCATCTGCAAGTCTCTGAATCCGCTTCAAGCTGATGTGACCCAGTCTCAAGTGCTAGAGATATGTATGATCCTCATCAGAAGAAGTAAGTTTTCTCTTTCTAGGATTATAAATTACGGATGAATTACATGCAATACTTAAGGACCTATTTGATCGAAGTAACATAAAGAGTGTAAATCAACATTCTATAATGGATAACATTGTTATCACCAATGACTGAAATCATAAATAACAAATATCCATGAAAAGTTGATAAATTTTGTCCTGCCGATAAACCACGGCCCACAAAACAAAACTCTTAAACGTACTTAGTTTATCAAAACATAAAGAAAAGAAAACTCCATGAAGCTCCGTCATAAAACGTTGCCTTCATCCAGTTTGGTATCTTCTTGCCATCACTCACCAGCCTTGTTGGCACGGTCCTCTACAAAGTACAACAACATGATCAACAAGTCAGCGCTTACAGCTCTTGGAAGAGCAACGCCGCACTGTAATCATGCTTCAGTTATACATGCAAATGGTATACCTTGTCTAGCCTTGTGGGCCTGACAATCTTTCCTCCAATGTCCTTTCTTACCACACCTGAAACACTTGTCCCTCGAAGTTTCCGCCATAGGCTTATTAACAGCTCCCACATCTTTCGCAGTTACCTTTCCAGCCTTCTTCTTAATCGCTCTTTTCAGCTTCATACCTTTCGATACAGCAGAGTGATTACGAGAAGTAGCTAAGGTAACCCTTCAAGGATTCATAATCGATTACACTGTCATCAAGTCATTGAGCAACTCGTCAAGACTATACTCCTTCTTGTTCATGACAACAATCAGTCTAAAACTCTCAAAGGATTTGGGTAGAGAGTTTAGTATGATATCGACCTTAGCCTCAGCGTCGATACATCCACTGTGCACAGTTAGCTCATCCATGAGGTGAGTCATGGAAACTACGTGCTCTTTCACTCGTTGTAATAGTCTACTTCCTCTTGCGAGGATTTAGTAGTGGGAACTTATAGGACAAAGTACTTGTAGAACGAACATGTGTTCTTCTGCAATCAGGATGTATTCAAGGTTGCGTTTCCATTCCAGGAAGTTTGGACCAGTTAGAGAATTTTGTGCGAGAATATTGATGACACTAGACATAGACATATCCGAAACAATAAAAATCTTAAATAAGAACATACATGTAGAACTTCGAAAACAAAGGCATTGAAAACCTTTTAATAAATCAAATACAAATGTTTTCCACTAATTGCCCAAGAGTTCCCACCGCAAGCTACACTCGTAGACGTTTACGATGTCACCCTCAACCAGAACTGCGGGTTTTAAGCCCCAATCCATTTAATTTCACTACCATGTCAGGAAGCTTTTGACACTAGAAATTAATAATTAGTGAAAACCTTAGACCAAGCCATCTCTCAAGAATAGGGATGCAATTCTTGCATTATATTCTAAGATGTTTCTAAGCCATTAACCACAAATTTAACTCCGGCCAGAAGAGACAGTTTAGCATGGCACGTAACCATACCGCACAGCCCTTAAAGCTTTTGTTATCTGTAATTTAAATCAATCATAGAATACTTGTGAAAGAGATTTACGCAAGCTACACTAGTAGACGTTTACGCAAAACCCTTCCACTATTCACATAGTTTAAATTGTTTGTCTAGAAATCCCAACAACCGTACCCATGCACCTCTAGGAACTAGCAATCTACACTCGTAGACGTTTACTAGAACGAGAGATACACTTGCAGCCTAGGACCGCTTTGTGGAGGTCTATTCATTTTAATTAAAAAATCAGCTTAGTATTTTTCTTTTAAAAGGTTTCTTATATGCGCACACATAATTTCTTTGTTATTATATTTTCTAAATTTTTGCATGTAATTAAACAAGCCCGAAAATTCCCAAAATATAATCCTACAAAAGAAATTAATCACATAAGCATGCTTGGAAAGCTGTAAATAATTAAAGCGATAAATCATGCTTTTCCTATTATCTACACATGCTTAATTGCGCACATAATAAATCACATATCATACGAGGACAATTAAGGCAAACAAAAATTCCTCGTGGCCCCAAAAAATAGGAAAAAATAAATCCTATCTATTACAATTTGAATTTTGAATCTATTTGGATAAATCCAAATCTTCTCAAATCGTCTAGGGCCTCCAAATCTTCAACCACCAAATCTTTTGGGATTTAAGCCTTTGTGATCTAATAATTTGCCCTAACCCTAATGCAAACCCTAGGGTTTACACAGGATTGTACAAACCACCAAAACACGAGCCACCGCCGCAGGGACAGCAGTCGCCAACGACAGCCACCCCCGGCCCGCCGCCGCCGCACGCACCCAGCCGCCGTCTGCCGCGCACGCAGCCCGTACGCCGCGCACCCGCTGCCGCTCGCCGCCGTGCTGCCCTGCGCTGCCGTGCCTCCCACGTGTGCCGTCGCCCGCCGCTGTCGGCTCCGTCTTCGTTCTTCGTCCTCGACCCGTTCAGATTACAGATTTGAAAAAATACAAAATTTACAGGATAATCTATTCTATTATAATTTTTCAAATTTACACTAATCACAGATTTTCTCGTGATTTTACAAAATTAATTCAGCCCTACACGGATAAACCACCGCGGGCTGAATCATACGGGTTGCCATGAGGAACAAAAACCATCCACAAAACAAAATAAATTCATACATGCATATTTGAATTTATTATGCACAACAGAGCCATAAATCAGGAACCTGGCTCTGATACCAATTGTAGGGATTTCAGGTGAACCGAATCACAAAATCCAACTGAACCGGATCGATTTATGGATATTGTACACAATCAAAATTCGCAATAAAACCTAGCATGCTCCTATGAATTTAATTCTTAGAATTGTGGATTGAGAGATTACCGTAATTTCGTAGAGTCTGATCCAATCTTTCGCGTTTGAATATCCAACTTTCAATTCAACCACGCGATTTGATTTAATCTGCGGAAACAGAAATTAGAGATCTAATTTCTAGATGAAATCGAAAAACACAAAGAGAAATAAAAGAAAATCTTGTTCTCCAGATCAGATCTTCAAGGTTGTGTCCCAATGCTGTTCAGATCTGCTACTGGTGAGGATTCCACAGATCTGTGTTGTAGGCCGGAGCAGAAAAACTCTTCTTCTCCCCTCTACAGGCGTCGCCCCTTTCTCTCTCTACCTAGGGGTTTTGACTGATTTGAATGATCACACAAGTGGCTAGGGTTTCCAAGAGAGAGTGGTCTATTTATAGACATAGGGTTTTATCCCTAATGGGCTACTGGGCCTTTTTTCAGCATGTTTATTTGGGCCAGTCCTGGGACCTAATGCAAATAATAAAGTGGGCCTTTAAATTAATTAATTCACATGTCCACAACCCAGGACATAATTAATTAATTAATATTAATTCTTTTTCACCACAGAATTAATACTGACCTACCCCTTTATTACCATGTTATGAGAACGGGCTGCATGAATTGAGAATCCCCATATTTAAGGTTACCGGACATTCATTAATTAATCGGAGCTTCTGACAAGCTCTAACTACAATTAATTAATATCTTATTATTCCTGAGTAGTACCACTCAAACCTTATTACTCATGCCTGAACTTAATCAGCCTGCAGGACATTGGCACGATGAATGTCATTGAGCTCCTCAGGGAATGTCCCCATCCTATTACTCAGATATGGTTACCTAAACCCAGTCTCAGGCGGTACTACACGAACTGCTGTTACCCAAGATGCGGATATACGAGCACGTTACTCAGGCTCTCCACCATGGCAAGTCAAAGCAACAGTCAACCCGTGCAAACCCCTGAACCTTCATTAGGGTTTGGACTCGATCAATATCGAGATCTTGTATTCACTGATGTCAAACAAACGAATACATCTCACTGCGATCCATCAATATGCCACCCCTGCGTACCAGCATGTCAAGTAACCAAGACAGACGACTTATTCTGACAATGCTGCAGCCATCCGGATAGACGTATTCTCATACGTTGTTTCGACTGTGATCACGTTTATGTCTCACTAGGTCAAGTGATCATACTGTCTTTTATGATCTACAACACGCCCCTATCTGTGAGACAAGCGGATACCATTGTTACATACATGTAAGATTGTTTGATAGATAGGAGAAATGAACCGTCGTATACTCATTATAATAAATGCTTTCAGTATACAAAACTCATCATCCTTGTCATTCTCATCCTCAGACGTGTAGTAGTTGTCATCATGGTCTGGGATGTCTGGCACTTCTGTTCTGGACAACATTGCTTTGGCCATAGCTTTTGAAGCTCTCCTCTCAAATACCTTCCTTAATCTGTCTCTCTCATCTTAAGAGACTAGAGGGCATTCGTACTTCAAGTGATCTGGAGAGTTGCATTCGTAGCATGTGCGTGGCTCTCTCTTTGTGAACCTTTGCTCACTGGACTGAGCTTCCTGTCCTTTTGCTTTGGCCTTCTCGAGGAGTATGGCCAGGTTCCTCGTCTATTCCTCCAGTTTGGCAACTGACAGGTTAGTTTCCTTCTTCTTGTTTGAAGTGGAGGTGTCCTTCGCTGGAGAAGATTGATAGGTAGTTTTATCGAAATGCGCTGGCTTTTTCTGTCGTCTTTGGAAGTCTCTTTTTACAAAGAATGCGACATCGTCATTTGCTGCAGAGTTCGGAGTTATGGAAGCTTCGTTTTTGTTCACCATTTGTATATCCCATTCATGGGCTTGAAGTTCGGCGAATAGCTCTTTGATTATCATCTTTGAAAGATTCACGATTTTTAAACTGGTGGTTTTGGCAAACCAATCTTCTTTCGGCATTCTTGAGAGACTTTTGGCATTCATGTCAGCCACACTCTCTTCTCTTCCAAGACCTTTCAGCTCACTGACAATGGCGTTAAACCTTGCTTCCATTGATTTGATGGTTTCACCAGGTAGCATTTGGAAGGATTTATATTTGTCAACGCAAACCTATTTCTTGTTGCGTTTCATAGCTTCAGTTTCTTTTGTCAGCTCATTGATCCAATCACATAGATCTTTGGCACTGTTGTTCTCTATGGCTTCGTCCATGAGAGAATCTGGAAGAGATTGCATGATCATTTCTTGTGCAATGGGATCAAGCTAAGCACGCTTCTTGTCTTCAAGTGTCCATTCTTCCGGTGGTTTATCTACCATTTGAACACCACCTTGATCATCTCATCCTTTGAGTCGGACACTAATCTTCTCGATATTTAGAGGTCCATTCTTCAAGACTTCATCCATCTCTGGATGTTGGCTCCTCAGTTGGATGAGGCACCTCTTCTTCCAGACTTCGTACTTCTCTAGGTTGTACTTGGGAAGACTTGGATAATTCATCATTATCTTAAGATAATCTGCTCGCTAATCACAGAAAAAATTAGAATGCAAGGAAATATGGATCTGATCCTAAGCGACCGACCTGCTCTGATACCACTTGTTGGTCCCTGATCAGAGTATGAATAATTATGCAGCGGAAGTTTTTACAAGCAGTTGTACTCTAAAACTGGGGGGTCAGTTTCCTAGTTTCGGTTTTATAAAAACTGTGTTTAGTCGACAATTTAATTAGTCAGTTTATAAATATACACTTCAACACTTTAGAGAAGTGTTGAAGGTTTTAAAACTCAGTTGAAAACTGTGTAATGAGAAAAGTAAACGAAAACTGTAGATGAGACAGGATATTATAGTGGTTCGGATCCTTAAGTCCTACGTCCACTCTTTGGAAATTAATCCAATAATTCACTAAGTAATGAAGTATACACTCCTCACGATCTATAGCCAATCACCACGAAAATCACCGTTCGCAGTGAACTGGATCACTCGCCCTGGTAAATGATCTTCACTCCTTCTTCAGTTCTTCGAAGCCATGTAACACCTCGAAGTCTTCTCAGAATTGGCAATCATCGGAAACGGATTGAGGACAAACCTCCCTTCTCCTTCTCCGGTGGATGGATGGTTGAGTTCTTCCCAAAACACTCGAAAGTTGGCGATAGCCTGTAAGAACCTGTTCCTCTTCAGAGAACCAGGCTGCTATGTTCTTACTTAAAAAGTAAGAACACCAAGAAAGACTAAGTCGAATAGACTTAATCCTCGTGTACTCAAGGTCACACGGTGAATCACAGATGATTCAATAAGCAAGAATGCCTCGTGTTCAATAAATGACACACATAGTTAATGTCGTACACTTGAGAGCTTTGAGTGCAATGAGCTCTGAAATCGGCAAAGTAATGGATCTTTAAATTCAGATGCGTAACATATCTCTCCGGTCCTTCTGGTATTTATAGTTGGATCTTTGAAAGTAGCCAGTAGAGACAATTCGAATGTTGTCCAATCAATGACCATTCTTTTCTGTTGTAGCAGACCTGCTCCTCTGCCTTTTCTGAACACTGCCATGCTTTTTGCAGAGACAGTTTTGTCTTGTTGTGTCAGACTCGAACAACGTTGTACTGCAGTCATAACTGTGTATCCTTGTTCCTTATCATTGAGTCTTCAATGCTCTTTATGACTGCTCGGCTCCTTGCTTTTCACGTGTTTTATTTGGCGTGAAATTGTGCTGATGTGAAATTGTGAGCGCCTCTCGACAGTTTCTCTATACAAACTGTGTCCACAGTTTTCATCGCTATTGCTTCCTTGACAGTTTAGAACTGTCTGCACAGTTTTCTCGGCCCCTTGCTTCTTGAACTGTCTTCACAGTTTTCTTCGCATATCGCTCCTTGAACTGTCTTCACAGTTTTTGGCGGTTTGCTTCTCCCGAACTATTTTAACTCGATTATCCTATACAAGGATTACATGAAGTAATAACTCTAAGGAGTAAACCTTGGTATACAGTTTTTACACATCAAACATCAAATTAAAGGTGGGATTTCTACATCAACATCTAACACAGTCTGATTAACCAGTCTAGTCTTCAGATTAGTTACAGCTTACAACTCGATATAAATCCTATATAAAACTTTACATTTTTCAACTGTGCTGAAACTATCTATAAACAAACTAAGATGACTTTTACATACTTTGACCCATCAAAATATAATAACAATAAGGAAATTTCCTAACAAAAAAATGATGTCAGAACAAACAAATAAATATATTAAAATTTTGAAATATTCAAACTCCTAATTTTTTTGGTTGAATGTTTCAACATTAATGTCTCACTAGCTTTATCCATGGGCTGCTTGAATTAAATATTAACTATATTATTATATATCAATATATAATTAACATAATTATATATTTGTATATAATTTTTAGTAATTATTTAAATTATATACAATATATTATTCTTTGTATAAATTCAATAATATAAATCAAACATAAAACTTTATAAAGTAGGAGTTCAGTTTATAATAGCACACAAGTACCATTTTATTGAAATTGTTATTATTTTTTATTGTATATGTTATAATATACAAAATTGCAAATAAAATAAGAATTTATGTTACTTGATGTTTTTGAAAGGAAAAATGACTAAATTATAGTTATTCTGACTTCTTTTTATGTATAAGGTATTAAAGTGTAATTATGATTTATGCACAACTATTGTTAAATTACAACTATAATTACAACAATAGTTTATTTAATCTACTAAATAAAAGAAAATATACTAAAAAACTATGACAATTGTTATATATAAACATTTCATAGTGGGATATTTTAAACTTTAAACATGGGCTCAAAACTAAAAATTCATTCACTACTATTATATTATGCTCAAATTAAGGACAAAAAATTGCATGAAATGAAATTGACAATAACAATTAGATCACACTCAAAATTAAGAAATTATTTATTCTTCATAACACAGTCAACTATTGATCGGTTGATTTAAAATTTATCTCAATAATACTATTTCTCCAAAAAAATGTATTTATCCAAGCATTAGATGATTTGCACTTTAATAGTATTACACTACACTTTTCATTTTCCACCATTTCATTAGTTGCACTTAAATGAAATAAATATCAACTTATTATACAAAATAAAACAAGTACCCTTCAATAATTGTTCCCACCCAAAATGTAAATTCAACTTAATCGTTCAATTAATATGATTTCAACTTATTTCTTATGAAATATGGGTACGTACAATAATTAGTTTTTTTTTTTAATTTAAATTAGTATTTTTGTTTTATGTTAAAAATATATAACTAAGGTAGTTTCAAAATATGTACTGTTCAAGGTATCTTCATAACTGTTTAACAACTATTGTTCAAGATACAATATTTTGTAATCACATTTTTATATAATAAAATAATAATATATTCTCCTATTTTCCTGATCAGTTTTTTATATAATAAAACATAAATATTATTTAATTGTTGAAATGAAACAATATGGATGCACACTACGACATGCACACACGTAAATGCTCGGTGCGTTGGTGGAAGACTAGTAGGTTATTAAATACAAGCTTGGTTGAAAATACATTGGACAATTTAATAAAATTCTCAATTTTGTTGTCTACTACTAGAAACTTCGTTGCAACTGGGGTTTCAAGTTGTTTAATAGTAGTGGTGAAAACTAAGTAGACAATTACATTATTTCTTTATTATAATTTGGAAAAGACCACAAGACCCGTAGATTATAAATTCGGGTTCCATTGACCCATATAAAGCATAAATTTATGAATCATATAATGGTTACTTTTTTATATTAAAGTATGAGTTGGTCTCCTGAGAGACGGTCTTTACAATTTTTTTATTGTGAGACAGACCTTAATACATCATTTCAATAAATTAAATACATCATTTCATTTTTAAAAATTACATTATTTGTAACAAAGAAATACATCATTCGCAATAAAGAAATACATCATTTCATTAAATTCGTTTCACAATAAAAATGGTGAAACATCATTTGCAATAAAGAAATAAGTCATTTCATTAAATTCGTTTAAAAATAAAAATATGAGACCGTCTCATCTGAGAATTTGCCTAAAAGTATGCAATTTTGACTGAAAACCTAAGTGTATATTATATTATAATAGTGAAAGTCTTCATTTTTTACGAATCAATTTTGTAGTAAAATTTTAACATGATATCAAAGTCGACAAAGTTCGATGATGGATTTTCATAAAAGCCCACGCTTTATATGTGGAGTGTTAAAATATCCCGATAATAAGGAACCCATGAAATTCCATGCTGCGAATGAGCGGTGTATTAAAATATTTCATATAAGAAGATATTTAACAATTTTGGCAAAAACTTGCATTAGACAGACTTAAATGGTTTAAGCGGGTTTTATCCTACCCAAATGAGTTAACTCATTCCAAATAAAATTTATTAATTTGGACTTGGGTTAATAGATAAAACCCACCTAAATCGTTTAGACCTGTCTAACCAAGACCTTCCCAACAATTTTAGCTCGTCGATTTTTATAGTTTACCAAGTTTTTGGAAATTGTCAAGAAATCCCTTCAGATATTTTGTTTTATTATTCGCGTTCTTTGCTGCTTTTGATGTATTAAACTGAATATTTAAATATACTCTGAAGTATTATACATTATATAAATATTATAAAATATAAATCTGAACGATTTGACTTCATTCCATTAAATATACTTTCCCAAAGACCAAAAAACCGGACCACTACTCCCACACCATTTTTTTTTCCATCTCACCAAAACCATTCTCAGCCGGAGGGATGCCGGGGCCCCACGACGGCGGCGGCGGGTGCTGCAGATGCTGCTGCAGCTTTCTAATCACCTCCGGCCTCACCGCCCTTTTTCTGTGGCTGAGCCTCCGTCCCTCTAAGCCCACTTGCTCCATCGAGAAGTTCTACGTCCCCGCCCTCAACACCACCAATAGCTCCTCCGCCGCCGCACGGAGCAATCACACCATCGATTTCGATCTGAAGCTGGCCAACGGCATGAAAGACAAAGGCGTGCACTACGCCAACATCAGCTTCAACTTCTACTATATCATGAACTCCAGCGCCACCATCCCCATAGCCAACTACACGGTGCGGGAGTTCTACCAAGGCCACAAGAAGAGCGCTCACCGCCGCGATCTGGTGCCGGTGACTGGCCTGCCGTGGGCGGCGGCGCTCGACGCCGTATCCAACAGAACGACGGTGGCTTTCAAGGTGACGTTGGCCACGAGGGTGAAGTTCAAGATCCTGTTTTGGTATACAAAGAGGTACCGAATGGAGGTGAACGGGGAGATTCTAGTGGACGATACCGGGAATAAGGTCAACAAGAAGAATGTTAAGCTCAAGTCTGGGGTTGCGGAGCTCACAGTGCGGCCACTCCTCATTTTCTCTCTCTTCATCATTTTATTTTTCTTTATTAATGGTTGATTTTTGTAACTAATTTAGTAGTGGTTTTCCTTTTTTGTGTTTTTTGAAGATTTGTATTTTGTGTATTTTCTTTTTTATCTCTCTTCATCATTTATTTTTGTAGAATCTGTTTATTTTTTATAGAGATTTTTTTTAATCTAAAACAATATGTATAGTTTTCAAATGACATTAACATGGTGATGGACAATATTTTGTATTAAAAGAAAAATTGGTGAATGTTATAAGGTTTTTCATTTGAACTCATTAGACTATTAGCAGTGGTAACCTGGTTTAAGCAGGTCACCAATAAAATATTAATATATATTTAATAAAATAAATGAAAATTATGTTAAAAGGCTTGGCCTTGTTTGCCAGATGAACAAGCTTGACCGACCATTCTCTTCACTGCACACACACGTGGCACAAATTTATGCAGTATTTGCTTTGCTTTTTCTGTTTTTCTTTTTCTTATTTTGGTTTAATAATTTTAGATTGATTATTTATTTGACTTTTTTATTTTTTATAAAATTATATTAATAAGTTTATAAAATAATATAAAAACAAAATATACATTTGAAATCTATACAACTTAAGCTTTATATATTTTAAATAAATATTAAAAATACTTATCAAACTTTAAAAAAATTATGAATATGGCTTATGAAAATATAGTTTAACATACTACAAAAGAATTATTTTCTAACTATATTGTATTTGTGTTTTGTTAATTTGATATTTATTTTAAATAAATCGTTTAATTTTTATTTACTTATTTTATTACGGATTTAAAATAGATTTAATTTTAATAATATTGATAAAGGAAATTAATATTTTAATTAAAAAGTTAGGTCGGGTTGGGTCACTGATGGGAGATGTATATTACATAAGGTTGTAGGTTGTATAGTAGAAAATAAAAATAAATATTTTATTAGATGGTTGGGTCATAATCCGGTCACTGATGAGGATAGTCTTAGAGAATAGAGATGTTACTCGGACATGGTAGTAATTCAAGACATTTGTTTTTATTTTTTTGATTTGATTAGTTTCTTTTCATTAGTTTTGTATTCTTGCAAGACTTGTTTTACTCTAATGTTTTTGAAAAGTCAATCGTTCTTGATTCTGAATATTTCTATAAAAAAAAATTGAAATATGTTCTGATTTTTTGTTCATTTTAAAAGTATAATTATCCGGTTTCTTATAGAGGAAAATTTATATAGCTATTTTAAATATTTTAAAGAGTTTAAAAACTATAGCTTAAAAAATACTCCCTCTGTCCCATTGAAGTAGTCTCACTTTCCTTTTTTTGTTTGTCCCATAAAATAGTCCCATTTTCCTAAAATAACAAACTTTTTCACACTCACCAATAAAATATTAATTCCACTACACTTACAACCCTTAATTTCCGTGCCGAAAAGAAATTGGACTACTCCACTGGGACGGAGGGAGTATAAACTTTATAAATATTTTGATCGAATTGAAAAGAAAAATTGATTTTTGAATTTAAAGTTTTAAATTTGTTACCCACACCAATCCCACTTTTTCTCACCTACTACACTTACTCTTTTTCTCTCTAAAATATCGCGGTCGCCCGACAACCTCCATTTTCAACTGATTCAAGCTTTTATCCATTGATTTACTGCACCTTAAAGTAAAAAAAAATAATAATAATGTCCATCTACACAATGTCTAGAGAACAAGAACAAACGAATCAAGTGCGTTCATAGCTTTCTTTTCTTTCATTTTTTATGATTGTCTTTTATTTTTTTTTTCTTTTTCTGCGAAATCATGGATTATATGTGTTAATGTTTGTATATAGTTGAATATATGTATTTATTGCTTGGATTTAATGTATATATGACTGGAATTTGATGTACATTTAAGAATAGATTTGCATTTATGAACTGTAAAATTGTTCTGGGTTGAAAACACTGTCACGATCCCCAAATTCTCGATGATCTCGAAATATCTTAATTTCGCGATCTCGAAATCAAGAAATTATAAGATCATCAAGACTGAATTTGTTGAATATCAAAACTAACTATATTTTGATTCTGGACCGAAGTTTTTAATTTGATTTTAATTGTAATTAATTAAATTTTGATTCTGGAACATAAGTTTAATTTGATTATATGGTGTTAGAAGTTCAATTTGATTATATTAGTGCTGTAAATATGGAGATGGAGGAGAAAGACATTGCATGTCACTGCCCCATCCATGAATTCATATGACAGGGATGTGTTGGAGGATTTTAGAGTGAGGTTCATGCATTTTGGTTCAAATTCATATGATTTGTTCAAGGAGGGCCTCTTTGTTTCTTTTCTGTAATCTCGTTGGCAAAGGAGAACTACTTGTGTATTGTGGGCATTTATTACCCACGAGATAGAAGTTCAAAGAGCTGTGGATGAGCTCTAGTTTAGTGTTGGTGAAACCAACATTTGTTTTGGTGCTAGATAGTTCGCCCTCATAACCGGTCTGCATTTTGGTGATTCGGGTTTTGACCCGAATCAAAAGACTCGATCCCAGATGATTGTTGTATCGCTTACTACGCATCTCTACCCAGCACAAACACCCTACACCGAGATTTTGTAGAGACCAGTATTGAGATTCCCAACTCGGTGAATGACTACGCCAGGATAGCTGAGATCATGTTCTTCTACGGATTCTGGTGTGCCTTTATGGGAAGAGAACAACAGATCCTTGGGTGTGTGCACTGGTGTACGATGTTGCGACATTCCCTTGGGGTGCATGCTCCTTCAGCATTTTATTATATCAGATGTCTGTAGTGATTACATCTCCAGGCAGCCTTAGTAGTAAGAAGTTGGTTTGTGCATACGACCCTCGCTGGGTGTTGGAGGTAGTTATTTTTAAATTTTACTAATGTTTATAAATTACTAGAACTGCTTGTTTATTATTATAATGATATTTAAAATTATTTTATCGGCATGGGTGTACGAGGTGATCCTAGTTTGGCAAGTATCTGCGTGATCTGGGCTATGGAAGGGGACGTTATCCCTTGCAGTTTGAGGTGGAGTCCTCGGGCGCCCTCACGGAGCACTCACTTCACATATTTTTTTGATCACGAGGTAAAAATTAATTAAAATTTGAACTTTTATAATTAAAGTAAATATTTTTTGATTAGTTTGTATTTTTTAGCATGAGTGCAGCATGACTCTACAGTCGAGCGAAACAAAGCCAAAGCCAATTTTTGGACCAATTGGTCACTTTGGCCGACGACCCACTGAGATGTCGATTTACTCCTTATCGATGTCAGGCATCATCCAGGCCCTCATCTTCCCGGCCATCAATCCCCCGATGATCCACCTCTAAGCCAGAGCTTTCTCAGCCGTCCGTCTCCACGGTGGACCCCTCATGGAAATCCACCTCCTGCCGATAAAAGTCGGAGCCTAAGGACCATTTATTTGAGATCCCTATTCGCGAGGTGGAGCTGGATCCACCTAGACATTTGGGAGGGAAGCACGTGTGTCATGCATTATCTGCGGAGCCATACATCAAGGTACTTATCTTTTAGAATTACTATATTTCTATTTTTTATTTAAATTTAATTTATTAATATTTTAATTATTTTTTTAGACTCAAGGTGCAACTTCGTCGCAGCCAACAATAACACCTGTCCACCTTATGAGGACATCATCCGCTGAGTGAGAGATTACGTAGTGGAGCGGGTGACCAATCACCTCGTGGAGCCGGTGGCAATCCAAGTGCCTGAGAAGTTGAAAGACTTTATTCAGGAATTGTTCGATGATATCTCTTGTTGATGCAGCCGAAGCCCACCAGTGACAGAGCCTATCCAGGTTGCTCGATCCACCCTCAATCCGGCCGACACCAATTGTCCACCTGCACATGAGCATGTCCAAGGTACTTCCTCGAGCCAGGACCCTCATATTCCATCTTCCTCTAGCCAGCGCGCCCCACCCACACGCATTGATTCTGAGAAGCAGCAATATGATAGGATGATCGATAATTTCAATAAATTCATGCAAAATCCAACGCATCAAGTGACGGTGCCGAAGATTGTCTTGATATTGACTCTGGAGCCATTTTTTAAGTTGCTGGGTGACCTGAGTGAGGACATTGGTGGCGATGTAAGTGTAATTTTTGTGAATTAGTTTAAATTTTGTTAATTAATTTTAATAATATGCTTTGTGTTCTATCAGGTGACACAGTTGTTCGTGCTAATGAGAAACCACACTGTCAATTTAAATCGGCATTTAGTAGCTGGTGTAGACTCCGAGAGCACCATCATTCTACACCTATATTTCTTCGTAAGATATAAATTTTCATTAATTTAAATTCAATTATCAAATTACCAATTACCAATGGAAGAAATGTCACCCTGATGATTTAGCCATCGGTAATGTCATGCCTGAAGATGATTACAATTGGTGGATCCCGCACGTTGAACTGGTGCATTGCATTCAAAGATGTGACATGATTGGGGGGCTTTAGAGATTGGTGGAAGGCAAAACAGGTAATCATCTAAATTACTCCCTCCGTCCCATAAAAATTTAGTCCCATTTAATTTCGACACAATAACCAAGGAAATAGAAATAAGGTAAATTAAATAATTTGTAAGTGTGAGTGGACTACTTTTCTATTTTTAGTAATGGGACAATTATATGGGACAAACAAAAATGAAAAATGAGATTAATTTCTTGGGATAGAGGGAGTGATTTCATATTTATAATAAATAAATTATTTTATATATACAAGTCATTTGTGTTACCCCAAGCAACCATTGGATCACTCTTCGGATCGATCTCCACAAGTGGTATATGGAGTTGTACGACTCACTTATGCACCAGATGCAAGATTCGATAGAAGAGGTGATCAACAAAAATAGGGATCATGAGGTTATTCCATTTATAAGATTGCTCCCTTTTATCCTGGATGTAGCGGGGTATTGGCAGCATAGAGTACTTGCTTGGGTTCAAATCATTAGATTCTTCACCTTGATCAAGGACCCCGATCAACATTACTTTCAGTTGGACTTGAAGAGCTGTGGGGCCTATGCAATGATGTATGTAGATCGATAATTCTTTGGTCAGCTTGTTCAGCTCAGGCAATCCCTCTTGATCTTATACCTGAATATAGAATGAATATATGTGTTAGG
>JAPKLW010003393.1:0-43035 GCA_026898455.1 Plectranthus barbatus
ATTGACCCGATTCCAGTTGCGTTGGAAAGCTAGCTCGAAGCTCTATCCATTGCCATGCTGAAAACTGCCAAAATGCTGAAAATTACGTTTGGCTCGGCCGGTCGAAGTTTGGCTCGGACGGTCGAGCTCTCTTAATGCCCCGCTCGGCCGGTCCTGCACCCGCTCGGCCGGTCGAGCTCTCCAAACTCCAAACAAGTGCGATTTTCCTCCAAAAATCCACCAAAATTGCTCGTTTATGCCCAAAACCTATCCTACACACATCAAACACACCAAACACGAAAACACAACCAAAATACGACAAAAACATATGATACGGGAGTAAAATAGCCACAAACAAGCAAGTACACACATCAAAATATAGGTCATTTTACGCACGTATCATAATCCCCCAAACTTGAACCTTTGATTGTCCTGAATCAAAACAAAGTAGAGTAATTAATCTACCTCATGCAACACCTCATAGCTCATCAAAGTTATCTTAGCATGTTCAAGTAAAACGAGATCATCACCTAACTTTGTAACAAGGTTAATGCTAAGAACATGAACCACTCATCAAAAATGGATACAAGAAATGAAAGCACTCCCTCACATGTTTAGGGATGATGAGATTCACACATTCACAAGATATCGAGTTTGATTTCCATAGGCTTGCATCCATTCTCACCACTATACTACAACGAGTTAGTTTCTAGAATCAAAAAGTTCTTTTCACGGGTTGTAACGTGGCTAACTAAAAGGTGGGTGTTGTTGGGCCAAAGTGACTAAACTTCTCAATTTCCCAAAACCCCCAAACTTGTTCTTTCCGAACCACTACAAACCCCCGAGGCTTTTCATTTCGCAACACATTTTTCTTTTTCTTTTCTCTTTCTTTTCTCTTTTCTTTTCTAGCACCATCATTCATTCATTTTGTGTGTGCCTCCTTTTTCTTTTCAAATATTTGCACCAAAATTTTGTAGGTGCTCATTTTTCTAGGATTCAAACTAATCCTTTATTCCATATCTTTCATGCCTCAACATTTCCATCAATACAAATTCAATCAATTCCCAACCCAACTCTCATCACCGTATTCACCCTCATACACTCTTTCTCCCCAACTTGGTCCTAATCATATCAAGGAAAATTCACCAATAAAGCTCAATCACGGGGGTCAAAGATATGAACGGCAAAATCATGATAATAGCCACCTTATACTCCCGGTGTGAAAGGTAGGTCTAAGAAACGATGGCCTAAGATCATTTTCTAGTTACACACTCATGCCAATAGATAGAGAACGGATGCAAGTTCTAGATCTCGTACTCTTAATCTTGCCACTCACAATCAAAATAGATATGACAATATCATAGCTCAAACTTCACGGCTTTTTGTCAAGTCCTATGCATTAACCATATACAAAACTCGGCAATTCAAAAGTTAAACTTAAAACATGCTTTGAAAACTAGATTCCGCCCTATCATAAGTTGAGGTAAACATCAAACTTCACTAAGTAAATCATGATTAAATCTCAAGCCTCATTTAGGTTCATCACACACACACAAGCACACAACAATCCTAACAACAATCTACATGCCATAACACAATGTAATGAATCTAATTGGTAGAAGGAACGATAGAAAGCGTTACCCATCGGCACACACGATCAAACCGCTCTCCAAGATCTTATTTGTACCTACTCAAAGATCAACACAAACACCACCAAACTATTGAGCATAAAACAAACCAATAAAGCTCTCATATCCACCAAACTTTCCACAAACCAACAATTAAAGATATAAGATAATATCCACTAGCACAACCATTCAAACCAAACCAATAATCCAAACCACAAACCATGCATAATAGGAAATATTCAATCATGTCAACTCATTAATAATTCTCTCCACAATCACAATCAAACAATCCATCCAACAATCTTCAACCATATTCACTTCCAAAACCTCTTTCCACCATCATTCCACTATCCAAAATCTATACAAATAATTCATTTTTCCACTAGCTCCACCAAACATACCATCAAAACCAATGTTCAACAAACTCAAACTCATGAAAATATTCGTACATATCATCAAGATGAACATAATCCAAAACATTCATCCAAGGTAGAATATCAATATAGGTACAACCAAATCGAATCAAATCTCAATAAAGGGTCAATATCCAACAACTAAACTAATTGCAAGATAAAGGATAGGAGATGGAGAAGAATAAACCAAGGCACCGGCTACCGGCACATCCCCCCAAACTTAGTCAAGTGAGACTAAATTTGCAAAAACGGTGGACGGTGCATCGTCACTCCTCTCAATCTTGTAGCTCCTCCTACAAACACAAAAACAAACAAACTAGACATTTATTCAAAATCAAAGCAACTAGAAGCAATTAAACAAAAGAAAGAAAATTGGTTGGGTTGCCTCCCAACAAGCGCTTCCTTAACGTCGGTAGCTAGACGACCTTACCACATCACCCATTGTCAAAAATATTGTGAATTTTCAAGATACCTTTCTCCATTGTTCGACATTTTCTCGGGAGCAACTTGTTCAACATGTTTTTCCTAATGCCTCTCTCATCCTTCCAAATAGGTGTGAATATCTCAAGAATCATGAATGGCAAAGGTGATGCCCCCTTTGTTGATTTTATCTCCGAGCCATCATCCAAATGAATCACCACTACAAGAAACTCATCAATTCGTTCATCCAACTTGTGAACCGGGTGAATGATAAGATCCTTCTCAACTCCCGCGACAACAATAGCTAGTTTACTTTTTAGCTCTTCCTCCATTGGCTCCTCAAACCTTCCATCACATTCCTTGCTTGATATCAATCTCTCCTCTTCCAACAAACTTACAATGGTCGGATCATTTAGTATTTCTTCCGGTGAAGGCATCTCACTCTCACCCTTCTCCATGTATTCCAAGATTTGCACCGACTCCTCAATGTCTTCATTTGCCGCATCTTCTTGAAGTAACACCTCTCTTTCCTTCTCCGGTTCATCTTCTTGGACCTCCTCTATTTCTTCGTCCTTCACCTTCTCTATCTTTTCTTGCTCTCTTTCACTCAAATGATTAGCAATGATTGAAAATTGTGCTTGAATTTCTTCAAACTTCTCATTGCCTTTTTCAAACTTCTTTTCTCCTTCCTCGTTCATAGGCAACGTATCAACCATTTTTCCTCTTATAGGAGCCTTCCAACTTTCACAATCGGCATTTCCATTTCCCACTAATTTATTCCAACCATTGTAATGATATGTCGGTGAAAAATAATGAAAATGGGTCGTATACAATTCACCATACTCATCTTGAGAGTTCCTATGATCGTTCCTCCACCTTCGAGTTTCAAAATTCACCTCCTCCGGGTAGCCTTCTTCCTACCATTGATAGCTACTTTCCCTCATCTTTTCAAATACCATCTGGAGTGGCCTTTGTGGTTTTTGTCTTTCCATCAATTCAGCTTTCATCTCCGCCAATTGCATTTCTAAATTATCAATTCTTTCCGTATTCACTCCTTTTTGATTCTCCATCGTAGCTTCCACTTCGAACAGCCGAGCTTTGGACCTTTTTATCTACACCACTTACAAAATCAAACAATCAAATCTCAACTAAAAGACAAAAGTCTAACAACAAAACAACAAACAACTAATCAAACAAATGTTAGTAACAATATTCACACAAACAAAAACACAAACACCTAGCCTACAAGCTTCACTTTTCCCCCAATATCTAGCAAACTACCAAATGAAGTCCCCGGCAACGGCGCCAAAACTTGATGCGGCAAAAAGTTCAATGGAATTAAACTCTCAACCACACAAAGAATAAAATATCAAATCCAAGTTCTTCTCCGTTTTGCCTTCTAGAGTACCGGGATACTACGGCAAAGTTCTTATAGCTAGGCAAATTCAATCGTTGAGTAGTTTTTTATCACCTAGGCAAACAATGTAAACCTATGCTAATATCGAATTACAATCATGAATCAAACAATCAATCAACATTTACTCAATAAATTCCTTTCTCACTTTGGTAAACCAAAACACACAAATGCTCAAATTAGGAAGATAGGATGTTGAGATGAACTTGGATGCAATCAACTTAGGTAAATCATAGATGTAAACACATTTTAATTCTTAATTGGATGAACTCTTACCCTACACTAGTCAATCCCCAGTCACGATGAACCAACCGTAGATGATATTAACGTCCTCAAACCATCACGTTATCGGACCCTAGACCACTCCTAAAAGCTCGTAAATCATTGCCCTATGCCCTATCTCCGCACAGGGATTGGATCAAGGAAAACAAGAAGTCATACTAATCACGACACGCCTATCCGCGTATTGGCTGCAATGATTGTGTCAATTATCATCTAGACAGGCGACTACCTACATCTAGATGAATAAGAACAAGCTCTAGTATGCTTCAATCACAAAGAGGAAGGTAAACAAGCAATAATCAAACCTAAATCTTATGCATCCTCATCCAAATCAACATCCACGTAGAATTAGAACTTCATATCTTTCAATTGTACAATTACAAGTTTGAATTCAATGAACGTCATTACAAATTGAAAGTAGTAATAAGAATCTTCCCCAAATTGGATTTGGTTGTCCTGATCCACCACTTTTAATCTTCAATCTCCTCCAAGTATTGATGAATTAATCTCTTATATGCTCTAGGATTATGATGAATTGGAAATGAAAAATGGAATCTAGGGAAAAATCTAGCTATCGTATGTGAAAATTGACAAAATTTCTTCAAATAACCGCCTCTTCCCCTTTTTATAATGAGTAAACAGGGCCTCGGATCGCCCGGTCGAAGTTTGGCTCGCCCGGGCCATCAAAAACCGCCAGAATCTCCCAAAAATCAACTTGGCTCGGCCGAGCAAGGCTTGGCTCGACCGAGCCAAGGCTCTGTCCGCTCCCGCTCGGCCGGTCCTGCACCAGCTCGGCCGATCGAGCCCTCTGAAGCTCCGCTCGGCCGGTCCTGCACCCGCTCGGCCGGTCGAGCCCTCTGAAGCTCCGCTCGGCTGGTCGAGCTCTCCAAACTCCAAAACACGTGCGATTTTCATCCAAAACTCCACCAAAATTGCTCGTTCATGGCCAAAATGTATCCTACACACATCAAACACACAAAACACGAAAACACAACCAAAATACGACAAAAACATATGATACGGGAGTAAAATAGCCACAAACAAGCATGTACACACCTCAAAATATAGGTCATTTTACACACGTATCATAAACATCTTCAGATTTGCCATCAAAATCAGAATCCGAATAACATGAGGCTTAAAAGCCTTGATCATTTTCCTCGTCCTCCTGCATCGCCACAACAGATGAGGGAATATCCGTGCTAGGCCTTACTTCAGCATTCGAACCCTAAGCTCCACCACTGTTGGCCCTCTCCTCAGCAGTCTGAGAAATGCTAGCCATATGCTCAGCATTCTGTCCTAACCCAGAGGTTCCAACATTCATATCATGAGCAGATTGAGCAGAAGGTTCCCGAATAATGACTCCTCCTTGGCCTTCAGGATGCTCAGGAGCATCAAAGACTCTTGCCTCCAATAGTGTGTTTTATTCCTTGCCGGACAAGGCATCGTGTTCTGGTAAAGGTGTGGTGGTGGGAACCTTAACCGCTTGTTTCCCTTTTCACTTAGCAGACTCACGAGCTTCAAGCTCTACTGCTAACACAGTAGCCTCCTGAGCTGCACGCTCTAGAAGCTAGGCAGCTTCCTTAGCAGCTAGCTCATCAGCAGCTTTCTTCGCTGCTAGCTCGTTAGTAGTTGCTTTAATTTGTTCAAAATTTCTATCTCTTGCGTCAAAAGTGATCTGCGCCATCACTTTCTTGTAATGCTTCTTCTCTTTCTCCTTTTGATTCCTCTTCCTCTTCTTTTTCTTCTCCCTCACAACTTTTAAACGTTCAGCATCGTGTTGTTCTTCTCCCTCACAACGTCATCAGGAGATGTAGGAATATTGGGGTCAACATTGGATTTCCCCTTCAGCATGAGTGGGCAGGAAAGGTCTGCGGGAGCTGGCTTCTTCCTTGTCTGCGAAATGAAGTCTGTAGGCAAAAGTGACTCGCCCCTGTCAAGCTTCAACTTGTGGAAATACATCTCGATAAACTTCTTTATCTTCAGCCCAAAGTTCACATTCAATGTGAAGATCCCCTCCTCCTTGATCTTCAAGTTATTCTTGGCATGATCCAACCACCGCTCAAAGAAAAACTCTACCCAGTTACCTTTAATCCCATCAACCAATACCATCATCACGACATATTTCTTCACGGACAGTTCCGAAAATGAGCCCGCATTGCATTGTAACATTTTAATCACAAGTTCGGCCAAGAGTCGGTACTCCTCCTGAAACTGATTAATCGGTGTGGCTACCTTCAGGGGATATCCTTGCTCAAGTTGGGCTTCCTCCACAAAATCCATCGAGCATTCATCCCTTCTATGTCATTGATCTTGTAGCTTGCGACACGCTCTCCGGACTTGCGAAGTCCAAACTTCTTTGCGCTTCCTTGGCACTCACCTTGATGATCGTGCCAAAAATAGAGGTCTTGAAGGACTTCTGATTTTCTTCGGCTATCACAGCCCTCGTGTAAAACTCCAAAACCATGTGAGGGTGAAACCTCAACGGTTCAGCAGACAAGTACTCAACAACCTGTTCCTTTGCAAGGGTGTCTATCACCCAAATTGGAAATTGAGGACCCTCAAGTGGCGTATAAAGGATGCGATCCTTCATAATCTGTGCGACCCTTCTCTGAGAGTTTGTAAGGCCGGACTGCTCATTCTTCCTTGCGAGCGTAACTAGTTGAGCTTAAGGAATCTCATCCTCAACATCTTCTTTCCTAACAATCCCAGTAAATTCAGGCAAATGCCTTTCTAGAAGGGGTGCAACAACAATAGAAGCTAGGGAATTAGTGGGGGATTCAGTAGAGGAATCAGACATATGGGATTGAGCAGGAGATTCAGGGTAGTCATTTTTGAGAGATTTGGGAGAATTTGAGAGAGTTTGGAAGCTTAGAAAACTAGGGATCGTGATTTGACAAAGTATAGTTTAAATACCTTCTGAGTGTTGGATCTGACGCTTGGGGTAGCACCTCTTCAAATCCAATCGACGGTTCAGAAAAGCTTAGACGATTTGTATGGCGTCCCACGCCCTAAAATGCTCGTGTGCTTTTGACGTGTTGCCTCCTGGTTTTTCGTCGTCTGTTGCACGCATTAAATGCATCGTGTCTCATACACTTAGTGGATTTGAAATTTGAAATATGCGCGCTTTTACCTTCTGAGCGATAGTAGTGGATTGCTGAGAGCTTGGACTCAGCAATCTCTTGTGATCTCTTGTAAAATGATGTCGAATGTCAATGTGCTTCGTCCTAGAATGATGTACAGGATTCTTTGTAATGTACCTAACACTGTTGTTGTCGCAGTAGATTGGCACGCATTTTGGAGAAATATCACAATCTTGAAGTTGCTACCTAATCCACAATACTTGCACACAACAACTTGCGGCTACTACATATTCTGCTTCGGTTGTAGACGTCGCCACTTAGTGCTGCTTCTTGCTAAACCAATTTATTAGCTTGTGTCCAAGGAATTGGCAGGTGCCACTCGTGCTCTTCCGATCAATCCTGCACCCTTCAAAGTCGGAGTCTGAATAACCACTAAGTGCTAGCCCATCACACATTTGATACCAAATTCCTAGACCTTCAGTGCACTTGAGGTATCGAATAATCCTCTTAGCAGTATCCAAATGCGACTTCTTTGGATTTGCTTGATATCGCGCGCAGACTCCTACCGAATTGGAAATATATGGTCTGCTAGCTGTGAGATAAAGCAAGGATCTGAAAATACCTTTGTATAGCCTAGGATTCATTGGTTCTCCTCCTTCATCAAGGGAAATCTGGCAGCTCGTGCTTATGGGAATCCTTAAGCTCTTCGTCTTCTCTCGACTATACTTAGCAATGAGATCTCTTGTATACTTCCGCTGATGAATAAATATTCCTTCACTCGATTGCTAAACATAAAGTCCCAGAAAGTAGGACATCTTCCCCATCATGCTTATTTAGAAGTTACTTCGCATTAGCTCCGAAAATTTTTCACATAAGATTGGATTCTTAGAGCCAAAGATAATGTCATTGACATATATTTGCACAAGTAAAATGCTTCATTCATCCTTGATGCGAAAGAAAGTCTGATCAATCATCCCTTTCTTGAAACCATTGTCCAGCAGGGATTTAGACAAAGTTCCATACCATGCTCGTGGTGCCTGCTTCAAATCATATAAGGCTTTCCTGAGCCTATAGACTTAATTTCCTTGCTCAAAGCCCGGTGGTTGCTCAACATACACTTCTTCTTTGAGCTCACCATTAAGAAAGATACTTTTCACGTCCATCTGCGGGACTGAAAACTCATTATGGGCAGCATATGCGAGAAACAACCTTATTGTTTCCAGTCGAGCTACTTGAGCAAATATTTCATCATAATTAATTCCCTCGCATTGCCTGTATCCCTTGGCTACTAGATGCACTTTATTTGGGATGATCGTTCCTGATTCATGCTTTTTGTTCTTGAAGACCCACTTTGTTCCGATAACGCTTTGATGCTCGGGTCTATCTACAAGATCCCAGACACGATTGCGTGTGAATTCTACTAGCTCCTCCTGCATAGCATTCACCCAATCTTGAGTTTGTAGAGCATATTTAATCTTCATAGGCTCTTCATGCGATATGTAGCATGCTAGCATCTCATTTCCTTGTTGCATCCTGATTGGATCATTGACGTCATCAATGACAGCATCTAAGGGGTGATCACGGAGCCATATCAGTCTTGGATTGCTTGTTGCTAGGGTTGCATTGCTAGCACTGTCTGCTGGATGGTTGTCTACTAGAACATTTTCCTCAGCAATCACCTGAGGTTCAGCATTTGGTACCTCAACATTCGGAACCTCAGCATATGGAATTTCAGCATTCCGGATCTCAGCACCTGGAATCTCAGCATCTTCCTTGGCAATCTCCTCAGCAATGCCCAATCTTCCTTCAGCAGCTCGTCCTTAATCTGAGATTTCTTCATCTTCTTCATCGATCGATCCCAGAATCTCCAAATTATCATTAAGATAAATTTGGTTGGGGGCCTCAGCATGATCTTTAACATCATCAGCCGGTTCAGCAGTTTAGTCACCTGCTGAATGCGCCTGAGATATATTACAATCATTCATCGACTTAGTCGGATCAATCTCTATATTTTTGAAAGATTTCAAGATAGATGGACCATGGACATCTTTAGTCTCATAATTGTCATCCTTTTGTTCTCTAAAAATCCTGCGCACTAGAGTAGACTTATCAAAAATATCATTGCATGTTATTTCCACAACTTGAGTTGTCTTGTTTAACACTCTATAGTCCTTGTAAGAAGGATGTCCATATCCAAGGAACACACCTTCATCAGACTTAGGTGAAAAAGTGTTAAGTTTCGACTTCCCATTATTATGAATATAACATGTCAAACCGAAAGCACGAACATGAGTTATAGAAGGCTTACGATCCTTATACACTTCGTAAGGAGTCTTGTTGAATCTCCCATTGATCGCGCTTCTATTCTGAGTGTAGCAGGCAGTCATGACTTCTTCGCCCCAATACTTTCCACTTAGACCAAAATCAGCAAGCATCGACCGCACGACTTCTTTCAGGGTCCTATTCCTTGTTTCTGCTAGACCATTCTGCTGGGGAGTCCTAGTATTGGATTTCTCATGCCTGATTCCCGCTTCGGCACAAAAAATCCATTAGGATGCCATTGCGAAATTCAGTCCCATTGTCTGATCTTATCCTTTTACCGGTGACCTCTTTGCTATTCTGCTCCTTGAGGATCAACTCTGGAATGATGAGCTTTACTTCATCCTTGGTCCTTAGCAGTCTAACCTACGTGTACCTGGAAAAGTCATCAACAACCACAAGATTGTAAATCTTTTTACTTACGGTGGCTGGAGTGACTGGCCAAATAGATCCATGTGCAATAGCTCAAGGATTCTTTTAGAAGTGGTCTTCTCCGGGTTTGTCTTGAAGGATGCCTTTTTCTGCTTCCCTTGCTGGCAAGCTTTGCACACGCCTTCCTCTCTGAAGGCCGCCTCAGGCAATCCTACAGCAAGTTGAGGCTTGGCTAGGTAGTTAATAGTTTTAAAGTTCAGATGAGTTAACCTCTTGTGCCATAGAAGATTTGTCTCTTCCTTGTTGAATGCTACGAAGCAGGTATCCTGTTGACCGCTTTGCCAATCAACAATGTATAGGCCACCCTTTCGGATGCCTCTTAGCTTCACTTCACCTGTAGCATCATCAACAATTTCACAACCAGTGTTAATAAAATACACATTGTACCCATTTTTGCATAGCTGGCTAATGCTCAGTAGATTGTGTTTGAGGTTGGAAACGAGAGCATCGTTGATGATTCTCATTCCATCTTGCTCAAAGCATCCTCGCCCAATCACTCGTCCTTTGCTATTATCACTAAACATTACTATGAGGCCATAAAATCTTTGAAGTTCGGAGAATAACTCTTCTCGCCCCATCATGTGTCCTGAGCAGCCACTATCTAGGATCCATTCATTTGACATGCCTGATGTCTTAGCTCTTGGACGCTGTCCCTGCAAAAATCAACCATTTTTTTAGGTACCCGCTTAGCATCGGGTCCTGCAAGATTAGCGTGGATCATGGTTCCTTTTGGAACCCACATCTTTGTCATCTTCAAGATTTTCTTCTTGACATCACTCTTAGCAACCTTCTCGACCTTAGTTGGATAAGAAAACTTTGCATAATTCGAACGAGGTGGAGAAGTGTGCTTAGCCTTCATAGTCCTTTTGAAAGGAAAACGGTAGGACTCAGGCCTCACATAGGTGTTCCTCCTATGTGGTGTGAACTTAGGGTACTGTGGTCTTACAGCATAGTATGCAACATGCTTGCCCCTATTGAAGGTAGGATTTGCTATCCTAGCATTGGATACACAATGCTCAGCATTCATCCTAGGCACTGCTGAGTGTGGCCTACCAGGCATTCTCTGGATACTCTGCTGAGATCCAGGAGATGCATACTTAGCAGGCATTCTCTGGGTACTCTGCTGAGATCCAGGAGATGCGTGCTTGCTACGCCAATCTTTCTGCTTAGCAGTTGACGACTCAGCAATTGTCTTTGCTTTACCTTTTTCAGCATTGACTTTTCCAGCAGAAACGAATGAAATCTTTCTCTGCTTAGAAAATTCAGCATTTCTACTCAAAACTTCCTTAGAGGATTTTCCTACGGCTTCAACACAACCAAGCCCCACTCCAGTTTTATCAGAGTGTTTTCTCTGTTGGCTAACAATGGCATTGAGAACTGCCTTGCTGGATGTGTAAGCACAAATGCAATCCTCCTTAGGCTTATTCTTCAAAGCTTGATTCTCCTTTTCAATATTTTGAAAATTTTCAGTAAGTTTAAAGTAATCGGCTTTGAGTTTCAAAAGTTCCTCACTATCAGACCTTAGTCTTTCAACTTCCTCAGTCAAAGATATAACTTTGTTTTTTAGTGAGGTGTTCTCTCCCACAATAGCATTCTTTATAGCGTACATTTTTTAAAACTCTACTGAAAGCATAGTGAGATAATCATCCTCGAAATCTAAAGAAAAATCCTCCATTTCATATATGATTGCTGAAATTGAAATGCTAGTAGGATTTACCACCTGAGCATCAACTGCTAAAGCCGATTCAGCATTCTACACAACTTCAACATCCAAATCAGCAACGATATCCGCCATAAGTACCAGCGTGGCCTCCTCTTCATCCTCTTCTGATGAATAATATTCCTCATCATTATCAGGAATATCAGGCACCTCTGTCCTTTTCAGCAATGCTCTGGTGACTGCTTTGACAGTTCTCCTCTCAAACCTTTGTTTGAGACGCTCTCTTTCCTCTTGACTCACCCTAAGACATTCGTGCTTTAGGTGATCTGGAAAATTACATTCAAAGCACATCCTTGGTTTTCTTTCAGCTGATCAGGAGGAGGATGTGAGTTTAGCTTCTTTGGCTTCCTTTTCAGCTTTTGCTTCCAGCATGAGCTTTTGAAGCTTTCTCATCTGCTCTTCGAGCTTACTGATCTTGAGATCTACATGGTGTGAGTTTGAGGTTGAGGCAACCTCCTTTGCTGGTGAAGCTGGTGCAGATCTCTCATTGTTGTGGAAGGGCTTCCTTGGCATCCACTTTCCAGCATCTTTCTTAGCAAAGTATGCTAAGTCCTCCGAGGGTAAATCATTTGTTGATGAAGTCTGAGAAGCAGCTGCTTCGTTCTTTTTCAATTGCTGTGTTATAAACTCGTGAGCTTTAAGTTGAGCAAATACCTCAGATGTAGACATTTTGCTGAGGTCCTTTTCACTCAAGCTTGTCATCTTCACAAACCAATCACTCCTTGGAAAGAGTTTGGAAATGATCTTGTTATTCATTACCCCATTTTCATATGTCTTCCCCAAGTTCCGGTGCTCTCCAACGATGGTATTGAATCTTTCTTCCATTGCTTCAATGGATTCACGTGCAAGCATAGTGAAAGACTCATATTTATCAATGGCTACCTGGAGTTTATTTCTCTTCATTTGGTTTGTTTCCTGGGAAGATGCGCACACGAAGTCCCTCATCTCCTTAGTCGTGTCAAAATCTAGAGCTTTTTCTGCCATCAATGGGGGTAGACAGTCTAGTATGAACTTCTTTGCTAGATACTCCAGCTAAGCTCTTTTCTTGTCCTCGACCGTCTATTCATCGAACGTCTTCTCGACCATTGGAGGTGGTCTTGGTTGCCCCACAACAACTGGACCGATGAAGATATTAGGCTTCATTATCTTGATGGGTCCTTTAGAAAAAATATCCACCATCTTTGGATGTATACTTTGAAGTTGGATGGTGGCCATCTTCTGCCATGAGTTGAACTTTTCTTTGTTATACTTTGGAAGAATATGATTCATCTCGGCAAGCTTGGAGTTACTAAGCTAAACATCAAAAAACAGTGCAAGGAAAATATAGATCTGGTCAAAAGCGACTCAGAAGCAGTAAGTCTTACGACCTCCTGCTCTGATACTACTTGTTGGTCCCTGATCAGAGTCGTGATAAGCAGCAGAAAGCTACATAGCAAATGCAGTGTAATGTTAAAGTTATCTTGCACTTAGATTTATTTTCAAATATTTAGCTCGAAGGAAGGTGTTACGTAAAACTTAACCTGACTGCTATGGAAGCTTTATAGTTCCTTCCGAACTCTCCTGGGGGTTTTGGCAATAGCCCGTTGTAGTCAATCACTTTTCAGAGATGTGACTGCTGGATACTTCCTAGGATGGAAGTTATCACAATGATTGATCCTTGAATAGAGTCAAGGATTCTCCACTTGAAAGAAGCGTCAGATATTTAAGGTTTGACATTTGCTGTTGAGAGCTTAAGATTCTCCTTGTATTTAATGTGCTCTCAACCGACTACATTACTTCGCTTGTCAAAGGTATCTCTCAATAATTGCCTTTGCGAATGTGGTTGAAGTGTTTGTTCTTGTAGTGGAATCTCAGAGTAGTCGTTAGGGGTGCTCTCTCTTGTTTGGACTTCTCTTTTATATCGTGAGATTCAAACTTTGAATCTCCAGAATCGTTAGACACAACGTCTCGTTTGTCCAAAAGAGCCATCTTCTTTTTCATCCTTTTCGGCGTGTACAGTGCCTTTTTAACTACTTCGGGAAGGCTATTCATCCTTGGTTGTACCTTATGTCAGAACGGTATTATTACCCAGAGTTTGCTGAATATTTCCTTGCTTAGCATTCTCTCGGAGAATGCTGGGAGCACTCTGCTAAGTACTTCGACCTTTTGACTGCTGAGCTCTTCTAGCAGTCTACTTTCAGCACTTAGATCTTGATTCCTTATTGATATTACTTCTAGCAATCTTCTGAGTGAATAGTGAATGCTGACTCCTTCAGCATTCTGCTATCTCTTTTCTTTCGATTGCTGAGCAAGTACTCCTCGCAATCATTTCCTTCGGCATATGACTACTAACGCCTTAGCAGTCATTCTTCTTAGCATTTGACCACTACCTCCTTAGCAGTCGTTTCTGTCTGCTGACTTCTCTAGAAATCTGTTTGACTGCTGAGAACTTTTCTAGCATTCAGAATTTCTGAAGTCTTCGTTTCAATTGCTGAATCCTCAGTAATCTTCTGCAAGTACTTCTAATCTATTACAACTCAAAATATTTTGTAAAAAGGATATTACACATAGTTGCTAGACTATCTAAACTTCAGCAATGATGGACCAAACTAACTGAGGCTTTGATTCAACAAAACCTTTACAATTTGATCTACAACGGAGATTTACAACATAAATTAAGGAATATTTCCCAAACAGAGATTGTGTCGAAGGCCAAGGGTCCTAAAGCTCAGAAGTCGAAGGACAAAGGTCCTAATGCTCAGAATTAAAGGACCGAACTACCAACAGTTCTTCCAAAAATCTAACTATCACCCCGATTTCTCGCAAAAAATAGAGGGATCAGGTTCAAGACCCTTCTGAGCTGGAGTTCAAGACCCTCCGATGCCTCAATAAAAAAAATCTAGATGATCCTCAGGAATGGGAGATATTTTACCTGACCAAGACCAAGAAGGAAGGTCCAGAACTAACCCAACACACAGGGAAGGAGAAAGAGCCAGGGGGTGAGTAGGTTGTGGTCGAGCAGCAGCGAAGGGAGAAGTCGATCGCTACTTTTGACGCTTTTGCCGACCTATTGTTCCACAGTCCCCCCAAGCTGTCGAAGTCTATTATCAGGTGCCACTTTTTTGATAATGCCCAAATGTCCCTTATGTTAAGTTGTTAGGAGTTTTAGTTCGATTTTCCTCGTGTTTGTGATGAATTTGCTCGAATTCGAACTATATTATTTCAGGGTTTATTTTGCATGACCAAAGATTCGACAGGTGCTTCCGCGGCTTCTAGGATGAGCCCAAGGACCTCGTGCAGATCATGAAGGAGCGGGATTAACACCTTCAAGAGAGAAACTGAAATCTCTGATTTGTTGATTGCCACTGCGGATTTAAAGAGTTTGCAGGACTTGATCGAGCAATTGACCAGGGATCAAAAGTCAGCCATTAAAGAGCTGGCCCAAATGAGGGACCACACCAACAAGCTCTCAGAAGAGCTGCAGTCCAAGGCCCAAAGACATGTTAAGACCGAGGAGTAGCTGAAAATAAAGGCTGAGGAAGCCAAGGCTGCTATGGAGTTAGCTCGCATGATTGGCGAGAGAATGAATCTTGTCGGACTGCTTGCGACTCCTTTTGACTCCACCACCTTTAACATGATGGAGGAACAAATCTGAAGAAAGGTGAAAGCAGTTGTAATGGAGAAGCATCCGGAGCTCCACCTCGGGTTTGTCTACTCTACTCTTGTATTTTTGGAAGAATCTAAAGATGATGATGAAGAGACTAATCAAGAGAACAATGATAAAGCCTTCTCGAAGCAGCTGGAGGAGAATCTTGAGTGGTACGAGCAGACCCGAAATAAGCAGGGTAATACCGAGCAACAAAACCCTGAGCAGTCGAACCATCAACAGCCGAACTCCGATCCTTAAAATTTTTAGATGATTTCCTCGTAACTTCTTCTTTTTCTTTCTGAAACGCTTGTTTTTATTTCGCCATTGTACATACCTTTTATCACAAATAGATGTTTCTCATTTCAATGTGTTTGAGTATTCGACAGAACTTGTTTTTGTTTGAGGAAACTGAGCTCGAACGAAATAAAACATAAAAACTTTGATAAATATTCAATTTGTAGTGGTTCGAATTGACTCAAACAGGTTTTTTTATTCAAAAATCATTACAAAAATAGCCCAAACTAGAAATTAACTCGAACAATTTTACAACATTTATTGAACTGCCAATAATTCGAATACTGACTATACTAAAAATAGTATGTTTTCAAGTATTTGATGTTCCAAGCATTCGGAATGGCCTTCCCTTTAGGAGTTTTTAGTCGATAGGATCCGTTTCTGATGACCATTTTGACTATGTAGAGTCATTACCAGCTCGATTTTAGTTTTCCCGCATTAATTTCCTTAGTGTTTTGGAAAACTTGCTGAAGTACCCAATCTCCTACTCGTAGGGCTCTTTGTCGAACTTATTTTTTGTAGAATTTATCCATTGTTCTTTAAATTTGAGTCATCGGACCGAGGCTTCCTTTCTTTGTTTATCAAGAAGCTCCAAGGAGTCGAACATCTTTTCTTGATTTCATTTTTCGTCAAACAGTTTGACCCTCGGGATTCCCTGAATAACTTCAATGGGTGATACGGCATCAGACCCATGTGCAAGAGAAACGGGAGTTTCACCCGTAGCCATCTCGAAAGTTTTTCGGTATGCCCATAGCACGGCCAGAAGCTCTTCGACCCAGGCAGACTTTTTAGCCATCAGTTTTTCTTGAGATTGTTGATGATTGTTTTGTTCGACAATTCATCCAATCTATTTGCTTTATATATTTTGGTGTAGAAAATTGTAGACGAGCCACAATTGGTTTGCAGCAATCCTTAAACTTTATGCTAGTAAATTGGTAGTCGTTGTCAGTTATGATTTTCCGAGGTAGTCCGAATCGGCAGATTATATTTTTCCAAAAGAAATTAATCATCTCGGTATCTCGTTCTCTTTAAAGTGGTTCGGCTTCAACCCACTTAGTGAATGAGTATGTAGCAACTACCAAAAACTCTTTTTGACCTTTAGCCTTAGGTAGTTTTCCTACGATACTAGTCCCCCATCGGCTGAACCACCAAGGAAGTACGTTTGTGTGAAATGGTTTAGCATGTAAGTGTGTTAAGCCTGCGAATCTCTAGTAGCTAACACATTTTCAAACTACCTCCTTAGCATCTTTTTTCATGGTGGGCAAGTAAAATCCAGCTATGATGGTTTTGTGGTTAGACTTCTGGAGCCTGAATGATTGTCGTAGCTTCCTGAATGGATTTTTTATAGGATCGAAGGACTATATTCTTCAGAGACACATTTTAGTAGTGGTCTTTCGAAGGACCTTTTGTAGAGCTGGTCGTCCATTAGGGTGAACTGTACTGCCCTTCGGGTAAGTCATAGTGCTTCAGCTTTTCACTGCGGTAGAACTCCCTCTAATAAATATTTGACGTTTGGATTCATCCATGAGTTTGAGGATCATCCACCAGGCAGATCTCCATTGGTTCGGAATCACGATCTCTTGTGGCAAGCCAAAGTGCCACAGTGAGTGGTATAGTTTGAGTACCCCATGAACTCGCGGCGACAACCATGTTTGCAAGGGCATTGGCGTGTGAATTATCTTCCCGAAGAACATGTGTCACCTCTACTTTCTTGAACGTGGATTGAAGTTCTTTGGCCAATTCATGATAAGCTAGCATTTAAGAATCTCTTGCTTGGAATTCTCCTCGAACTTGATTGACAATGAGTTGTGAGTTAGACGTAGTCTTCAACTTTTTGGCTTTTAATTCCAATGCTAGTTGTAATCCCGTGATCAATGCCTCGTACTCGGCTATATTATTAATGGTTCAGAATTTGAAGTGGATTGCTCACTCGATAACCCATCTTTTGGGTGATACAAGAAGTATCCCAGATCCACTCCCCCTAGGATTACTATAACCATCAATGGCAAGGGTCCAAAATTCTACGTTGTTCGAGGAAGCCCCCAGCTTGACTTCAACTAAAGGATGTAGCTCGGGTGTATAATTCGAAATGAAATCGGCCAAGATTTGTCGCTTTATGGTGTTTCTTAGTTCGAAATGAAGGTCGTAGCCTCACAGTTTGATGGCCCATTTCATCATTCGGCCGGACAGATCCGGCTTAGAGAGCACGTGTCAAACTGGGAATAAAGAAATTACTTTGGTCTCATGCGATTCAAAGTACAGTTTTAATTTTCTCGAGGCCATAACGAGCATCAGAACGAGTTTCTTGAGAGCTGTATACCGAGTCTCGATGTCAAGAAGCATTCAACTTACGTAATAGATAAAATGTTGGCTCCCATTTTCTTCTCGGATGAGCATGGCACTTATGGCTTTTTCAGAGACAACAATATACAATTGTAGTTCATCATTTGGTTTGGCCTTTACCATGACCGGTGGGCTTGTGAAATATTATTTTATGGAATTAAGTGCCTCATCACATTATCGAGTCCATTCAAACTTCTTTGCATTCTTGAGTAGTAATAAGTTCATATTTGTACTTGCTTATCCATGTTTTTCTCCATTGTTTTGATTTAATTAGTTTATGGTTTTAGTCATTTATGTGCATGTGTCTATTATATAGGATGTTATGCTCTTGATGGAGTGTTTTGCAGGTATTTAGGGCTAAAAAAGGTCAAATGATAAAAAAAGCCGAGTTACACAGAGTTGCCACTTCGATTGACACACGGGAAGTCGACCAAGTTGGAAAACGAGCCAAAATCCTGAAGCAGTACATCTATGTCGATCGACGTGGTGCATGTCGATCGACACAGAGATTGGATGTCGATCGGAGGCAAGGCAGAGGAAGAAGGGATTGACATGCATGCAGGCATGTCGATCGACACCCCCAGTGTCGATTGACACGGAGGACAGAAGAGGTCAGATCAAAATGCTGCATGTGTGTCGATCGACACACACTGTGTCAATCGACACAGAATCCCGAGAAGGAAAAAATGCATGTTTTAGTTATTTTTGTTATTTTAGCCAAATACCTAGTTTAGATATTTTGGCTCCTCTATAAATATTGAACTCAGTTGTGCAAAATATTTTTTAGCTTCCATACCTTTGGTTTTTTGACACTTAGAATAATTTGGCATTAGAGTTTTTACAAGACATTCAAGGTTCCTCTTCAATTGTTGAGGTAATTAATAATATGTTATATTTATTCTTAGTCATAATTTGTGGCTAGAAACCCTAGCAAGTTATAAGGCTTTTGATATTTTTTTTTATGCATGTTTAAATTAAATCAACTCTAAAGTATGGTTTAATTTCCTGAAATTAATTTATTGAATCAAGACTTAAAGAAGGATCGAGAGATGAATTTGAATCTAGGTTTATAGTTATTAATTCAAAGACCGAGAGGTGAAAATTGGTAATAGGAAGAGGAAATTAATTATACTTGTTTTCTGTCTCAAAAGGAAGAATCATGTGTATGAATTAATTAGATAGTCACAATTTAGTAATCTCGGGTTTAATTGCATGACCAAGGAATTTAATCCATCAAAATTTATCCCCATTGTTGAGTTGATGAATTTGCATGCTGAAGTTTAGAATATCTGCCCTAGGATCTGTATCTTTAATTATTATTTTTCAAAACCTTTGAATTATTGCACTGTTATCTTTCAATTCCAAACTCAAATATCTTTTTTTTTTTAAAAAAAAATTCCTCAAACTTCTATGTTCTGAAAACTATAGTTAGTACTCGAGGTGCTCCTCGAAGTTGTCCGATTTCACCAGTATGTCATCTATATAAACTTTCATGGTTTGGCTGATTTGGTGTTCAAACATGTGGTTCATCAGCCTTTGGTAGGTCGAATCTATGTTTTTAGGCCGAACGACATATCTTTGTAGCAGTAAATGTCTTGATTGGTCATGAAGGGTATTTTCTCCTCGTTCGGCAGGTACATTTTTATTTGATTATACCCGGAGAAGACATCCATGAAACTCATAATTCTGAAGCCAGTCGTGGCATCGATGACTGGTAGTGGGAATGGATCCCTCGGACATGCCTTATTTAGGTTAGTATAGTCCACACAAACATTGTTTTTCCTGTTCTTTTTCTTAACCATGACAACATTTGCGAGCCCATCGGGATATTTTACCTCTTGAATGAGCCATACTTTGAGAAGGTTTTTTACCGACGAGGCAATGGTTTCATTGCATTCGGGCAGAAACCTTCTCGTTTTTTGCTTCACCGGCTTGAATTTTAGATCGACATGGAGCCTGTGCAAGATGATCAGTGGATCGATCCCGGGTATGTCGGTGTGGGAAAATACAAAGTTCCTCTTGTTACAAGTGATAAATTCCCCCATCTCGTTGTTTTTCTCTTCGAACAATTTCTCACTGACGAAGGTCGTCTGAGATGGATTTTCCTCGTCAATTCGAATATCCGAACTATTTTCAACTGCCTCGATCTCCATCATATGTATAGTTTGGAGGGTAACTTTGTAGAAGTTCCTTTAGGCGAGCTGATCACCCTTTATAGTTTGAACTCTCTAGGGAGTTTGGAATTTAATCATCTGATGATAAGAAGATGGTACGACCTTCATAGCATGAATCCATAGTCGTCTGATCAAAACATTATATGTCGAAGGGGTGTCGACCACTCAAAAATGGGTCAGCAAGTTCAGCCCTTCGGCAAAAACCGGTAGTGTTAATTCTCCAAGGGAATTCAACTTTTCTCCACTGAACCTCACGAGAGTGATTAGGTTGTCGGTTATTCCCTTCTCATAAATTCCTATTCCTCGAAGAGTTTTGAGGAATATGATGTTGCACGAAGCGTCGGTGTCAACGAGGATTCTCTTAACTTGGCAGTTTGCAATCATCAGAGTGATGGCGAGGGTGTCATAATGGGAATGATGAGCTTTATTTTTGTGTTCGGCTCAGAAACAGATCTCAAACGGAGATGATTTGATCTAGAAGACCGGTTGGTTTCTTATCTCTCGGTAATGTCTTTTTATTACATTTCGAGAAGATCAAGTCATTGAGGAGCCCCCAATGAGGATGTTGATGACTCTTTCGATCTCCAGCTGTCGGGGCTCTTTCGAGAGAGGTTGCTTGTTTGCTCTTGTAGCCGGTATTTGGTTCGTCGCGGCCTCCCGGCCATTTCTTTTGTTCTTCGTCCAAACCTTTCCCTTCTTGGGGGGCTTCCAACAAGTCAACAGTCCCTGGGATAGAAATCGATCAACTTCTTTCTTCAAGTCCTGATAGTCATCAGTTCAGTGACCGTGATCTTAATGGAATTCACAGTATAGGGACATATCCCTATATTCGGGCCTTGTGAACATCTTTTTTGGCAAGTGGACTTTGTTGGTGATTTTATGCATCTCCGGTATTGCGGTTCAGAGAGGCAATTTTTGTTCATCTTGAGGCATATTTGATACTAACTTCATCCCATGCTTTGTAGACTCAGTTCGTGCAGGGTACGATTTTACTAGGCACTGGCCCTTGTCTCGTTTCTCTTCTCTGTGTGGCTTGACTGGGGCATAGTTTTGTTTGTTTGGCCTATGTTTTCTTCTTTGACCTCTTGCCTCGGCCATGATCAAGTAGGGGTAGTTGACCAATTTCTAGAAGAGATTGGAATTTATTCTGAGGCCCTTTTCGAAAGCCAAAACTATCGTTTCTTCGAGGCAGTCTAGAATCGTCACCTTAACTGAATTGATTTGCTTCAAGAAGTCCTGAAGGCATTTCTTTTTCTTTTGGACAAATGAGTAGAGGTCGTCCGATCTTTTTGGTGCTCTTTGGCTGCTATAGAAATGTTGGATGAATGACTCATGCAGCTCGGAGAACGAGGAAATTGAGTTTGGGGGGAGATGCATGAACCATTGCATGGCCGATCCATCAATGCATGCCCTGAAACTCTAACACATGCAAGCTTATCATTAGTGATTGGAGATCACCACGGTCTGCATTTTTATCTTGTACAGAGTGATGAACTCCTCAAGGTCCATCTTCCCATCGTATGTCTTTATTGTTGGCATTGTGAACCGAGATGGAAGTTGTATGGCCGATATCCTTCGAGCGAAGGGGCATTCGACATAACTTTCTAAAGGTATGCTCTTCGGAGGAGTTGGAGCCCCTGGGATTAGGGACATAAATTTCTGCATCTGCTTGAGCTACTTCTTCAGCAATCAATTCTTTTCTCTTGAATCACTCACATTGATCGGGGCCCAACTGATACTGGGCTCAGTTTGGACGCGAGATACCTTTTCTTCATATAGTACGAGCAGTGGGGTTCTGCTTCTGTCGTCCTGACCCTCATTATGATTCAGGGCCAGTTGCCGAAAAAGAGTTTCGGCTTCTAGAGTGACCATGCGGTTTTCTTCCAACTGGTTTCAGAATTCTTCCTCCCGCTTTTTGAGTTCGGCTTTGAACTTTGCCTGACTTCGGAAAACTTTGTGCCCAATAGGCTGGCTGTTCTTGTTGTTGTTCACCATGTCTTATATCTCTTTCTTAGTAGGCCCTCCTTCTAGAGCCAAATTTTAATGCTCTAATTTTTTAAGTTTATTTTTACAAAAATACTCGATAAAATAATATCGAAACTTGTATTTTGAAAATAAACAAAAATGATAAAAAATACTTGATTGCAAGTAGAGCTTGATTGCTTTGTGTATTTATTGTTGTATTCAATGTGTCCAATTAGAATAGATGAGATTCTAGTTATAAGGATTGAATACAATCTAGGCAGCTCAAATGAATAGTCACATTTTTTAAGAGTCAATCCAATTATTATGGAGGAATCGTGTGTAGGGGTTGTTTAATGTCTATTGGATCCAAAGAGGTATTGACTTGGAATCAGAATTCTACATGACAAAGTTGAAGGACGACTGTGATGGAGTTCAAGAGAGTAGTGCAAGATCCCTGTTAGTATTTAAAATCTATAACTAGGGATTAAATGAATCCAAATCTATACTATAATTAAAATGAATCTATAATTCACAGACGTAGAAGCAGAGCCATAATCAAAGATCTTTGGTTATATATAACTGATCTTCCAATAATAAAAATTAAGGAAAAAAAATTATCTATTGGATTCATGGGTTGAATTGTAATCGCAAGAAGCACGCCATTCTTCAATATATGTTGCTTTATGTCGATCGAGAGACGGTCGCTGCTGCTGTCGAACAACTTCCATCACTTGCTCTGCTTTTCCCAGAACCTGAAATGCTTCCTGCACACTCTTCTCCCGTTTCTCGATTGAATTCTGGTGACACATTTTGGTAAGAGCCTGTGGGAGGTTTGTCAGACAAGCTGCAAAAATATCTGCAATTATCACACATATTCTCTCCAACATCTCTTCCCCCGTTTCCTCACATACAGATGACACCAAAATCATTTGACAAATTCTGTACATTGAGTTCGCAGCCACTACTTTTACTGGCAAGTTTACAGAATCTTCTATGATGTGATCTTCCTCAGCTCTCTTGAACTCCAGTACAATCTCTTTGGCTCTGTCGGAGAACCCACGTAAGACCTCCTCGGAGCTTTTGCAGTGTAGAAATGCCCTTGTGAGATCGATATGTAGCCACTTGGAATAAAGCAAAACTTCAACCCAAGTAAGTCTTGCTGCTTCCCTTATGTTCTTGAGTTTTCCACTTGTATCCAGAGTTTTCTCGACAATCTTGACGAGGGAAAGTCCCTCACTCACGCTGCCCAACAACTGCTTGCTTTTATCTTGGTGAATATTGGGAACTGCTAGAGCAATACAGGTCAGAGTAACCACAGGTAGCATCCAACAATCTGGGGGATCTCGAGGCAGCAAGCTTCGAATTCGGCTACTATTATACACTCCTACTCCTTTGAAATTAACAGATTTGTGTAGAAGATGTAAGAGGCTCGAGGACTGCATTTTTCTACCTGTCTGAATTATGCGATCAGCCTGGTCACACATACTTTTCAAGAAACTTAGTGGCAACTCTGCTTCTCCTTCGAGTAATAGAATATGAGGGCTTAGATTTATACATGTGTCTGTGTATGTGTCTGGGTCTCTATCACCACCTGATGTATGCCCCATCTGAGAGAACCAAGATACATAAGGACGAAGGATGAAGACAGAGAAGAAGACGAGCATTTTGCTGAGAAGAACAATAAAAACCTGAATTCGGTTGAATATCCTACATCGGCCATAAACCTGAGAATATACCACTTTATAATAGAGAAGGTCCCCTCTCCTTACAAGCCGGTTTTGTAGGGAGAAGTGGGGATCTTTACAAATTCTTATGTAGAGAGTAAGCACACACTAATTGACCATATGAAGATATCTCCTACATCTGTTTGGCCTAATATGCAAGCCTGCTGAGCTGTTTCTCTAGTCCTTGAGAGTCTGAATCCAATAGTCTTCAATCTCAAATTCTTTTTTAAAGCTGTTAGAACTAATGGTTGAGCACCTCAATGCAACTATTCTCTGCCATCTCAACATAGCCACAATCACGCCTATAAACAATATGCTTGTACCCGGGTTCTAGAAAACATCGCAGCTCTATAAATTGAATTTCCACATTGTCCATGATCGTGATCACAAGAATGCCCAGACCCACGACGTTAGCGAGAACCTCTTTGTCGTTCATGGATCCTAAAGGCGGCATAAAATTAGTCATGACTACTGACATAAAGTGTAAGCTCATAAACTTTGCCTTTGCATCTGTCTGGGACTTGATCATGACAGTGTTGAGTTCCATGGGTAGCTTCATTGCCACCGCTAACACCGTCAAAGAAGTCGCATTTAGAGAGCTGTATTTGCAAGGGATCCATAGCTTCTTGTGCCGGAAGCTATTGACGGCGTCAGCAGCCATTGCAAGAGTGCAGACTGCAGAAGCTGCAGCAATGTAGAGTCCCACCGATGGCATCGCTGCATCCAGTTGCTTTTGCACCACAGTACTATCAGAATTATAATCAATGAAATCAAGAATGTCAAATCGACCAATGTGTCTATGAATGTTTTATATATATTGTTTTTCAAATAATCCGATTTTGGATTCACGCATTTTTTTCTTGAGTGTTTATTTTTAAATTTTACAATATAATCTGACAATTAATTAGTTGTGACTGCACAAGTCATTTTATGGGCCACTGGAGTAAATAGAAATAAAAGAAAATTGATGCCTTCGAGAAGATATCTCAAATCACAGAAGATATTGAAGTATTGTTAAATTTCTAGATAGAGAGATAAAGAATGGAAAATGATAATATCTTCATTGCTTAAACTCAACAGATATTACAGACTTGTATTTATAGTCTCTCAGTGGCGTATATAGGGGTATTTTGGGGTACTCTTATATCCCCAAAATAATTTTTTTTATATATAAATTTATACTTTACTACTCCCTCCGTCCCGGCTGAATTGTCCCGGTGACTTTGGGCACAATAACCAAGGAGTGTGAGTGTAAAGTAAGTTGAGTGAAATTAATATTTTATTGTTGAGTGTGAAAAAGTTGCCTTTTTAAGTAATGGGACAATTGAGGTGGGACGGACAAAAAAGGAAAGTGGGACAATTGAGGTGGGACGGAGGGAGTATTATTTTTATAATATTTTTACATAATATTTATATATATTTTTACATAATGTACCCCCAATTTCAGATTCTGGATATGTCACTGTCAACTATACATGCACAGTTACAACAACCTAACTGCACATCCTAACTCTCTTGCCTTCTTCTAGATCTTTCATCATCTAGAATCATCTCTTTTCTCTTCTAATACTCTAATACTCCCCCTTGAAGCCGAGCAAGGTAGGGAACACACATTATGTTTCGAAGTGAGCTCACAAAACTGCGCAGCTTTCAATGGCTTTGTGAAAAGATCAGCAAGTTGATCTTCAGCCGGGACATAGCGAACCTCAACAGCTCCACTTTCAACCTTCTCTCGGATGAAATGTATATCTGTCTCAACTTGTTTCGTGCGAGCGAGGAAAATCGGATTGGATGCAAGAGAAATCGCGCTTTGGTTGTCACACCAAATGAGCGCTGGACTATGAACACGAGTCCCCAATTATGCAAACACAGCAGAGAGCCAAAAAATCTCAGACACGATATTGACAATCGCTCTATATTCTGATTCAGCGCTGCTATGCGCCACCACTGACTGATTTTTAGATGACCAAGCGATCAAATTCTCTCCAACAAACACGGCATAACCTCCCGTGGATCGACGATCATCCTTATCACCGGCCCAGTACGCATTTGTGTAACATTGGATGGCTGACTTAGATATAGGTTTAAACAACACCCCATGATTGAGAGTACCCTTGAGATATCGAAGTACCCTCTTACAAGCAGCCCAATGAAGTTCAGTTGAGGACTGCAGGAATTGACTAAGGCGGTTGACAACAAAGTTAATGTTAGGTCGAGTTAAGACAAGATACTGCAAGACTCCAATCACACTTCTATACAATGAGGGCTGAGTGAATGGCTTGCCTTCGTGAGCAGACAACTTCTCATAAGCACTCATGGGTGCAACACATGGAATACAATCAGACAGGTTTGTGCGATGAAGTAGATCCCGAACATACTTAGATAGATGAAGAAAAATACCATCCTTATTTTTGTGAACTTCAATGCCAGTAAAGTAGCTAACAACACCTAGTGTTTAGAGAGAAAATTCCACTTCCAGATCATGAATATGTCTTTGAATAGAAGAATTATTAGCACCAGTAGCCAAGATGTCGTCAACATACACCAAGACAAGCAGTGGATTAGAAGAATCTGTAGATATGAACAAGGAATGATCAAACGAAGAGCGAACAAAATCCCACTTGAGAAGATACCCTTTGAGCCTATCAAACTAGGCCCTTGGAGCCTGCCTTAACCCATATAAAGAACGCAGCAACTTACAAACATGATTAGGCCGATCATTATCAACAAACCCAACCGGTTGCACCATGTACACAGTCTCGTTCAAGTGACCCTTTAAGAATGCATTATTAACATCTATTTGCTGAATATCCCAATTATTTGCAACTGCTAAGGACATCATTAACCAAACCGTAGTAGGTTTCACCACTGGACAAAATGTCTCAAGAAAGTCCACTCCAGCATGCTGCTCAAAACCGCGAGCAACCAAACGAGCCTTAAGCCGATCAACAGTCCCATCAGGATTCCTTTTAACCCGATAAACCCATTTATTTGTGATCAAATGCATGGACGGATCAGCAGGAACCAAACTCCAAGTATTGTTTGCAATAAGAGCATCAAACTCTTGATCAACAGGATTGTGTAAGGCCTGTTCATCATTAGTAGGCTCTGTAATATCACAGGCAACCACATAACTTCGTGGTTTGAATATACCGTTGCCAGCACTTGTGACCATAGGATGGAGTGGAGGAGGAGGGGGTGTAGGAGAAGGATGTCTGGATGATATATTGGAGGTTTCAGAGTTATGGGAGGAAGATGATATTTCATGTGGAGAGGAATGTGATGAGGTGGAAGATATATTATTATCAGAGGATATCTGAGGTGAGTTCTCATGTAAGGGAGTGTCATGGGGCATATTATGAGTAGGCGTATGAGCAGATGGTAAAGTAAATGACATAGCAGTATCAGAAGATGAAGGAGTAGATGCATTAAACTGCACAGTACGAGCAATATAAATTTTCCCAGTTGGACTTAAACATTTGTAACCCTTATGTTGAGCACTATAACCTATGAACACACATTGAGTTGTTCGAAACAGAAACTTAGAGGTGTTATATGGGCGAAGATAGGGAAAACAGGAGCACCCAAAACTTTGCAAAAACTTATAATCAGAAGACTTATTATATAGCAGCTGGTAGGGAGATAGGGAGTGAGTGTTTGGTGAGGGCAATTGATTAATGAGAAATACAGAAGTTTCAAATGCTTCCCACCATAGGGAAAGAGGTAAGTGGGCATGAGCAAGTAAAGAGAGTCCTATATTAACAATATGTCGATGTTTATGCTCAGCGGTGCCATTTTGAGGATGTGTATACGGGCAGGACAGGCTAAGAACAATACCATGTTTGAGGAAAAATGAATTGAGAGGTCGGTATTCACTTCCACAATCAGTTTGAAGTGCTTTAATAGTGGTATTAAACTGAGTTTGTATAAAGGTAAAAAAATGAATGAATATGCTAAAAACCTCTGATTTAAGCTGAAGAGGAAAAATCCAAGTGAACTTGGTGAAGTCATCTACAAAGTGAATGTAGTATTTGTATCCATTCATAGAGACATGCGGGGAAGGACCCCATACATCAGAATGTACCAGCTGAAATGCAGTAGTGGTACGAACAGGTCTAGAATGAAAGGTTACATGAAGAAGTTTACCAAGATAACAAGTGTTACAGAAAACTAAAGAATTTGCTGAAAAAGGAATGTGTTCAAGTTTGAGAACATTGCTGAGTGTTTGAGGGCTTGGATGGCCTAGACGTTGATGCCAAAGCATGATGTTGGTAACTGAAGTTTTGAGGTGACACGAGGGAGTAGAATACTTGATGGCTGAGGAAGCTAAATGTCTCAAATCCAGCTGGTATAAACTGTCCCTAAGCAGTCCTTTAAGAAGAAGTTGGTTGTTCTGTTTGTCCTTAACAAAGCAATAATCATGATGGAATTCAAACAACACATTGTTATCCTTCGTAAATTGAGTTATACTCACAAGATTTTTAGTCATATTTGGCACGTAAAGAATATGATTCAGAAGCAAGGGTGCAGAATTAGAAGAGCTACGGATGAGAGTTTTACCAACCTGAGAGATCGGTAGGGCTACTCTATTTCCTACAGTCACAGCCTCAGCACCAGTATAATCTTCTTTGATTTGCAAATTATTCAGGTTTGTTGTGACGTGGAATGTCACACCACTAACTATGAACAATTCCCCCAGAGATCCAGTTGCAGTTGAAACCTTTGCTTGATGATTGAACTCAGATCGAGTTTCAAGACTTGTGAAGGTAGGATCAAATCATTTAAAACACTCGTAAGCTACGTGATTGTTCTTGCCACATAGCTGACAGAACAACCAACGGCCATAGCAGCCATCGCCGCGACCACGACCACCATTTTTGCGGCCTCCATTCCTGCCACGATAACCAAATCCAGAACTAACAGATGTAGCAACGTTAACATTTAGAGGTGTAGAAGTAATAGCAGATTGATTGAGAAGACGGAGTTCATGCGTTTGAAAAGCAAAGTGAACATCTGGAATCGAAAACTTATCTGCTCACGATGTCAGATTAACAACAACCACGTCGAACTTAGGTCCGACACCAGCCAGAATATGCAGGATTAAATCCTCATCGGAGAAACTTAGAGGTGTTATATGGGCGAAGATAGGGAAAACAGGAGCACCCAAAAGTTTGCAAAAACTTATAATCAGGAGACTTATTATATAGCAGCTGGTAGGGAGATAAGGAGTGAGTGTTTGGTGAGGGCAATTGATTAATGAGAAATACAGAAGTTTCAAATGCTTCCCACCTTAGGGAAAGAGGTAAGTGGGCATGAGCATGCAAAGAGAGTCCTATATTAACAATATGTCGATGTTATGATCAGCGGTGCCATTTTGAGGATGTGTTTACGGGCAGGACAGGCTAAGAACAATACCATGTTTGAGGAAAAATGAATTGAGTGGTAGGTATTCACTTCCACAATCAGTTTGAAGTGCTTTAGTAGTGGTATTAATCTGAGTTTGTATAAAGGTAAAGAAATGAATGAATATGCTGGAAACTTGTGATTTAAGCTGAAGAGGAAAAATCCAAGTGAACTTGGTGAAGTCATCTACAAAGTGAACTTAGTATTTGTATCCATTCATAGAGACATGCGGGGAAGGACCCCATACATCAGAATGTACCAGCTGAAATGTAGTAGTTGTACGAACAGGTCTAGAATGAAAGGTTACATGGTGAAGTTTACCAAGATAACAAATGTTACAGAAAACTAAAGAATTTGCTGAAAAAGCAATGTGTTCAAGTTTGAGAACATTGCTGAGTGTTTGAGGGCTTGGATGGCCTAGACGTTGATGCAAAAGCATGATGTTGGTAACTGAAGTTGTGAGGTGACACGAGGGAGTAGAATACTTGATGGCTGAGGAAGCTAAATGTCTCAAATCCAGCTGGTATAAACTGTCCCTAAGCAGTCCTTTGAGAAGAATTTGGTTGTTCTGTTTGTCCTTAACAAAGCAATAATCATGATGGAATTCAAACAACATTGTTATCCTTCGTAAATTAAGTTATACTCACAAGATTTTCAGTCATATTTGGCACGTAAAGAATATGATTCAGAAGCAAGGGTGCAGAATTAGAAGAGCTACGGATGAGAGTTTTACCAACCTGAGAGATCGGTAGGGCTACTCCATTTCCTACAGTCACAGCCTCAGCACCAGTATAATCTTCTTTGATTTGCAAATTATTCAGGTTTGTTGTGACGTGGGATGTCACACCACTATCTATGAACAATTCCCCCAGAGAAACCAGTTGCAGTTGAAACCTTTGCTTGATGATTGAACTCAGATCGAGTTTCAAGACCTGTGAAGGAAGGATCAAATCGTTTAAAACACTTGTAAGCTACGTGATTGTTCTTGCCACACAGCTGACAGAACAACCAACGGCCATAGCAGCCATCGCTGCGACCACGACCACCATTATTGCGGCCTCCATTCCAGCCACGATAACCAAATCCAAAACTACCAGATGTAGCAACATTAACATTTAGAGGTGTAGAAGTAATAGCAGATTGATTTAGAAGACGGAGTTCAAGCATTTGAAAAGCAAAGTGAACATCTGGAATCGAAAACTTATCTGCTCGTGAAGTCAGATTAACTACAACCACGTCGAACTCAGGTCCGACACCAGCGAGAATATGCAGGATTAAATCCTCATCGGAGATCGACTGCTCAGCCACAATTAGTTCATCTACAAGTTCACGCATCTTAGCCATGTACTCATCCACCGATAGATCACCCATTTTCTATGAATTTAGTTGATTGCATAGTTTAAGCACCCTAGCACGAGATAAATTTTGAAACAAGGTTTCCAAAACCTTTCAGATCTCCACCGCCGACGAAAATTGCGCAACATAGCCGAGAAGTGACTCTGATACAGACGCTTATAACCAACTCACAAGTAATTGATCTCGTTTGATCCATTTGAGATACATCGGATTAAGCTGTGGCATTTCACAGTCATCTGCAACCGGTAAATATTTCACCGGAGCCAGAATAACTCCGAGCAAGTAGTCATCGAGCCCGTTCGCTCGAGCAGTAGCCAAAATATGCGGCTTCCAATAGGTGTAGTTTGCACAACTTAGCTTCAATGATAGCGACTGAATTGTAGGTAATGGTGTAGCCATAATCAACCAGATAGATGAGAAGAACACAGACGAGATAAGATGAGAATGAGAGCTATCAATAGGAACCCAGTCTCAATACCATGTTGAATTTCTAGAGAGAGAGATAAAGAATGGAAAATGATAATATCTTCATTGCTTAAACTCAACCGATATTACAGACTTGTATTTATAGTCTCTCAAATATACATGCACACCCATGCACGTGTGCATGGGTTTGTTACAACAACCTAACTGCACATCCTAACTCTCTTGCCTTCTTCTAGACCTTTCATCATCTAGAATCTTCTCTTTTCTCTTCTAGTACTCTAATAAATATGTCGTTTCAATATTCTAATTATGGATGATTAATTTCCGGTGCAATATGATTATCAAAATTAAATTCACACTATAAAAATGATATGAAGATTTCATATCATGTTTGTGTTGAATTCGGATAAGGTAATTCGTTTATCGAATTTGATATGGATATCCATTAACAAATTAATAACAATTTTTTATTTGCTACAATCATTTTGTTGAAATTCATGAGAATTCATGGTGGAAAATAAATTTTTGAAATGTATTTTTTCATTACTTCAACAATCTATACAGTTGAAATTTAAATATACCCAACTAAGCATTGAACACGTGTCACTACTCTAGAATCTTCTTGTGTAATAGACTATAAAAAAATGCAACGCACACAGCGTGCTTCATCTACGATGGCTCTCTTTCTTCTAATACCATGTCATGTTCTAGACTCTTCCCTGATATGTTGATTATGCATGTGCTCTTTCTATCAACAACATGTATGCATGGTTCAACCACATCCACTCGTGCCTGTATCCATGCTTTTGCCCCTTCATTCTAAGTTAAGCTTGAGCAAGATAGATGAGATATAACAAGCAGTTAAGGCCTTGGTGAGAAAATCAGCTAGCTGGGAATGGGAACTCACATGTCGACAATGAATCAACCTCTGTTTAAACACATCCCTTAAATGTGGCAATCGATGTCAACGTGTTTTGTGCGCTCCTGAATTACCAGAATTATAGTGATATGTAATCCAACTTTCTTATCACACCATAGAGGAATCGGCAAAAGCACACACCTAAGATCATGCAGCATAAAAGAAATCCACCGTAATTCGTGTACAATCGCAGTCATCACACTATACTCAGCCTCAACTGTGGAGCAGGAGATGGTTGTTTGTTTCTTAGTCTGGCATGAGATCAAGTTGTCTCCTAATAAAACAAATTATTCATTCAATGAGCGATGTGTAGTCTAACAAAGACCCCGGTCAGCATCAAAATATGCCAGAAGCTGAAGATTGCAAAGAGAGAAGTAGAATATACTACGGGATGGACATTGGGTGAGATATTAAACAACATATAGATTATTCTGCTGATGAGAAGACCGAGTTCACTAAATAAATTAGCTCAAATTTTGATATCATAGGTGATATAAGAGTGAGTGTAGTTAAGATACAACAAACGGGCGATCAACCAACGATACTGCTCATTCTGTGGAATCTGAGGAGAATGATCTTTTTCATTAGCTAAGAACATTATGCCGGAAGGAAGTGGAGTGGCAGCTGGTGTACAATATAATATCCCAACATCATGCAAAATGTTAGTAGTATAATTCGTTTGAGTGACGTAAATCCCATCATTTGACCGAGTGAGTTCCATGCCAAGGAAATACTTAACCGAACCAAGGTTCTCAATTGTAAAAGTAGCAGCCAGAGCAAGACACTATCAATAAAAACTAGTAAAAATAAAAAATCATGGCCTCCTTTATAATAGAATAAGCGATGGTCTTAGTCCGATTGAACAAACCCAAAATTTTGTACTTTGGTGGTTAACATCAGATTCCACTACTGGGAGGCTTGTTTAAGGCCATAAATTGACTTCATCAACTAACAAACAAGTTGGTCCCGATATAAGAGTACGTAATATGCGGCGGAAGGAAAATATGAATTGCACTTGTTCTCCTAAACTGACAGTAACTTAGTTTAGGGTATTGAAAAGCCATTAAGCTTAGGTATAATATTATTAAGTATGTTTCACAGAATATACACTCCAATACTTATACAAGTATTGAAGGTTTGTAAGTAAGTTTCGCAAAAGTAAACAAAGACCAAAACTTCAATGAAAGCAGTAAAGAACACAAGATATTTTATAGTGGTTCGGATCTAAGAATCTTACATCCACTCTTCATACACTTGGTCTGTATAATCACAAAGTAAAATACCACCCTCCTTACAACTATACACAGCCCGTCAAGGCTCCATCCTTCGGCCTATTGTTGTCACTCGCCTTGGAACTCCTTGTATGCTTAGTCTTCAGGTTGAAGTGAGGACGGCACTACGCAGCCTTCTTCCTGGTGATTGGATGTTTGTTGTTCTTCCCAGAACTCAGGTGGTTGGCGTGAGAATCAGAATCCCAGAGTAGGAAACTGACTGCTATGAATATATCTTAGAAAGACATATTCACCAAAGGATAGCTTAAGCTTTAAAGCTTCAGCCTCGAGTTAAGAGAGAGTAGCATAGAGTAACAACATGAGTCAGGAACTCAAGTCTCATATATGGAAACACGGAAACTCAAAGAATTTTAGCAGAGTGGTAGCTTAGTTATATGCTCTTTGTTGTGTAGAATTCGTAACCGTTTAAGGTTGAAGGGCAGACATATTTATAGAGGAATCCTCGAGTAGTTTGAGATTCTACCTGTTAGACATATAATCAAGTCGTTAGACTCATGGAAAATGTCATCCAATTAGAGCCCAAACTATAGGACTGCTATGCTCTACTGTGTTAGTGTACTTTGCACTATCTTTGAGTCAGACTAAGTTTCAGTTAGAGGAACCCAAGTTTGGAAATCCAAGTATTTACTTTTACTTAGGCATGAATATGCCGAAGTCTGACCGAGCTTCGATGTCTTTGAATAGCTTGTGCTTTCCAGGTAGAGTCTCTTATACTGACTTCACATAGTCAGTATAGCTAGCCCTATCAACTTCACATAGTCAGTATGGTAAACCCTCATATTGAATTCTCTTAGTCAGTATGGAAATCCCTCATACTGACTTCTCTTAGTCAGTATGGAAAACCCTATATTGACTACCCAAACTCATTTTAGGTCACGACCATACTTGGTGAAAATTAAGTTTCAAGCACGTACACTTTTTTAGTTCTCAAGCATTTTCTATGTTTGGTCTTCATCCACTAAGTTCTCTTTTAACTCGATTAATCCTATACAATGATTATAGTTTTAGAACTCTAGAAACTGAAAAACTAACTAAGATGGCTTTTACAACCTTTGCCCACCAAAACATAAAAAGTAAGGAAGGATTTTTATAACAAAAATCCTAACAAAACATCACATGCCTTAGCCTTTGTGTACCCCGGTGGTGGCATCATGTATATGTCTTAAGACTAATGACCACATAATATGACATTATTCCCGTCTAGTTGGTCCAAACACCAACCTTTAGCTTCAGCAAAAGCAACTAACAATTGAACACTTAAAATGTTTGCAATTGCAGAGAACACTTTGGTGTAGTCCACAACATCAATCTCTATGAAACCCTTTTCTACGAGGTGAGATTTGAACCTTTATACACTTTTATCTGAATGACACTTGATTTTGTATACCCATTTACATCCTAGTACTTTCTTCTTGGGACGTAAAGATGTTAGTTCTTGTTTGAATTTTTAGACTGATTTTAGAGAGAGAAAACAGCAAGAACAAAAACAGAGAGAAGGTTCTATTAATTTTTTTTTCATCTTTTACAAAAATATAGATAAAGTGGTTGTAGAGTCTTCCTAGAGAAGCATTTAATCTCCAACACTACTTTTTCCTGTCACATTTACACAATATTCGAGATATACCAAAAGTCTATGTTTAGGTTGCATAAGCTGGAACTTAAAGTCAAAAAACTGACTCCAGCTCCAAACTGACTCAACTTCAAACTGACTCAACTCCAAACTGACTCAGCTCCAAACTGACTCCAGCTCCAAACTTGCATCAGTTCCAAACTTGCTCAACACTCCTCCTTGATGCAAGTGCTGTTATTTACTCCCAATCATTGTCTCAACATCTCAAACCTACCTTTCTACAGAGTCTTAGTAAATATATCAGCAAGTTGGTCATCAGTTGCAAAATAAACCAAGTTAACTTCTCCATCTTTCTCAGCTTCTCGAATATCATGATACTTCACTTTGATATGCTTTGTTCTCCCATGGAACACATGATTCTTAACCATAGCTATTGTTGATTTGTTATCACACAAAATCTCTGTTGCATTGTCTTGTTCAAACTCCAAATCTTCCAAAATCTTTCTCATCCATAAAGCTTCATTAACCGCAGCAGAAGCAACAATATATTCAGCTTCAGCAGTTGATTGAGCAACTATATTTGCTCTCTTGAACTCCAACAGACAATGACTGAACCATGAGTGAAACAATATCATGTAGTGCTTTTTATGTCCTCCATTGGTCCAGCCCAATCACTATCAGTGAAACCAAGTAACTTCATGGCAATGCTCCTTCAATACATAATGCCAAAGTCAATTGTTCCTTGAATATACCTCAACACTCTTTTTGCAGCCTTGAAATGTATTTAGGTTGGAGAGTTCATGAATCTTGACAAAACACTAGTAGCATACATAATGTCAGGTCCTGTTGTACATAAAAACAACAAGCATCCAATCAGACTTCTTTACACATAAGCGTCAACCAAACCTGACTCATCTTCTTTTTCAAATTTATCTTCATGCACTGCAGGTGTGCTCACAATTTTGCATGTTGTGAGACCAAACTTTTTAAGTATCTCTCCGGCATATTTCTTTTGAGGAATGAATATTCCTTGCTCACATTTAGTGACCTGCATTCCAATGATATATATCATTTTTCCCAAATCATTCATCTCAAAAACTTTTTTCATTTTCTCCCTGAATTCTTTTACTGCCATAGAATTGTTCCCGGTCACCAATATATCATCAACATAAATGGACACAACAAGAAGTTCTTGATTCTCAAACTTGGTATATAAAGTAGCTTCATTTCAGCTATTTATAAATCCCAAGCTCAACAAGAATTCATTAATTCTTTCATACCATGTCCTTGAAGCTTGCTTCAAACAATATGAAGCCTTTTTCAACAAATAGACTTTCTCGGGTGACTTCATGTTGATAAAACCCTCCGGTTGAGAAATATATATTTCTTCTTCAAGCAATCCATTCAAGAAGGCAGATTTCATATCAAGTTGAAAAACTTCCCAATTTAATTGAGTTAAGAGAGTAAGTAAAATTCTTACCATGTCAAGCATTGCCACCGGTAATCAACACCTTGTTGCTACCCATAGCCTTTCACAACAAGTATTACTTTATGTTTGTTGATACTCCCATCAACATTAAGCTTTAGCTTGAAAATCCACTTCACACCGATAACTTGCTTGTGACTAGACTTGTCCACAAGTACCCAAGTGTCATTTTTCTCAATCATTTTCAGCTCCTCCTCCATTGCTGCTTTCCATTCAGGAACTTGAAGAGCTTCGATAGAATTTGCAGGCTTAATTAAGGCTACATTGCATCTGGAATAGATATCATCTAATGTCCTAGATTCTCTCACAGCATAATCTTCATCATCAACGTCTTCTTCTTGTTCTTCAAAATGATCTTGAGGCTCTACAATATATCTTGGTTGTTGGATGAGTTTACAACCATATTCTCCCAATTCCAATTGCTATTTTCATCAATTTTAACACTTCTGATCACAAACACTTGTTGAGTTTCAGGATTAAAAATCCTATAACCCTTTAAAACACTGCTATAGCCCACAAGGATGCCAATATATGCACTTTTATCTAACTTGTCTCTCTTTGCTTCTGGAACCAAGGCATAACAAATACTTCCAAAAATTGTCAAATGAGCAACTGATGGTTTGACATTAAACCAAGCCTCATACGGTGTCTTTTCTCCAAGTTCTTTACTAGGCAATCTATTTTGCAAATACACAGCTGTATTAGTTGCCTTTGCCCAAAATTTCTTTGGAAGTTCTTTTTCAAACATTTGACACCTTGCCATATTCATGATTTATCTATTCTTCCTTTCACTTACACCATTATGTTGAGGTGTGTATGTGATTGTGAGCAGATGATGAATACCAACTTCTTGATAAATTCCGCAAACTGCAGCGATGTGTATTCAGTCCCATTATCAAATCTCAAAGTCTTGTTAGTGTGAGCACTCTGATTTTCCACCTCTAATTTAGATTTTTGAAAAACAGAGGACAATTCTGAATCTTTCTTAGGAAACAAATCCAACAAAATCTTGTGAGATTATCAATAAATATAACAAAGTATCTACATCCATTATACGAGGTAGTGCTCATAGGACCACACAAATCTGTATGTACAACCTGCAACTTCTCAGTTCCTCTAAAAGCTTGGTTTGTTGGAAACAGGGATTGACTATGCTTTCCCATTTGGCATATATCACATACATGAGGCCGATGCATACATCGAGCATATTCAGAACCATTTTTTGTTTTTGGAGCTGCTTCAAAGATGTATTAATTGTGTAACCAAATCTTTTATGCCAAATTTTTTACGTATCTTCCAAACTAGTGAATGCATGAGCTAGATTCCATTCAATAAGAAAGCTTCTATTTTGCATTTCAATAGAAAATAGCTTTTCACCATTCGGATCAACAACCTTCACACCTTTAATTTTTAAAATAAATGGCATCATCTTTATCAAGCAACTGACCCACACTTAAATGAATATACCTTATTTTAGGCACATAAAGTACATAAGAATTAGCTTTGTACCTAATAGAGTTTGGATCATGACAACTCCTTTCCCATGCACATCAAGCCAACTCCCATTGCCAATCTTCACTTTGGAAAAATATCTTCTATCTAGTATTTTGAAGCTTTGCAGATTAGAGGTCATATGATGGGTGCAACCACTATCAAAAAGCCATCCTGATGCTTGTTAAACTGATGTTGCAGATTGCTCTGCTACCGTAGAAATGAACACATTTTCTTCATGTGTTTCAGCTTCTTCATTTACTTGTGTTGGTTGTGCTTGAGCCCTTTTGTTTTCATTTCTAGGACAAACCTTTTCAATGTGCCCAAATTGCTTACAATTCCTACATTGCACTCCAGGTCCAAACCAACAGAAATTCTCTGTAAGATTTGTCTTCTTACAGTGAGGGCATGCAGGTTATTTTCCTCTTCTAAACTTCTCTTTAAATTCTTGTTGCTTCTTCTTTTCTTTTCCTTTTCTTGTTTGAAAAACTTATCTTCTATTGGTACTTTCAGATGATGTATTCATTTTCTGAGTTGCAACAAAAGCTTTGTCAACATATTTTCTTCCTCTCTAAATGTCTTTCTTTGCTCTATATCTTGAAGAGCACTCACTAGCTCAATTAATGTGAGCTCTTTCATGTCACATGTATCCTCAAGAGATTATATTTTTGACTCAAATCTCTCTGGAAGTTTCACCATCACCATCTCCACAATTATGGTCTCAAACAACTCTTCACCTAACAACCTTATTTGATTCACAATCTTCATAACAGCTTTAATATATTCTTTTATATATTTTTTTTCATCTTTTAAAAAAATATAGATAAAGTGGTTGTAGAGTCTTCCTAGAGAAGAATTTAATCTCCACCACTACTTTTTCCTGTCACATCTACACAATATTCTAGATATACAAAATGTCTAAGTTTAGGTTGCATAAGATGGAACTTAAAGTCCATAAACGGACTCCAAACTGACTCCAGCTCCAAACTGACTCAGCTTCAAACTGACTCAGCTCCAAATTGACTCCAGCTCCAAACTTGCATCAGTTCCAAACTTGCTCAATAGTCCCAGGTTACATTTTTTCCATGTGGCATGATCTCTTGCTACATTGTTTCCTGCCATTTAGCAATACTTTTTGCTTTATTGTATGACTTAGGCTCTTGTAAAGTGGATAAGAAAGCCACCAAGTTATAATGAGCATTTGAAATATAACCAGTGACATATGAGATATATTAGGTTGGGTAATAAAGTTAGAAGTGGTATAATCCTTGAGCCAAAAAGGTGGATGTACATGTTTACTAGTACAGCGATGAACAGTCATAAGTTGGTGCTGAGTAGTGGAATCGGAGGATGAAGTAGTAGACACTATAGTAGGTGACTCAGTGGCACAAGGAGTGAGCTCAATTGGGACTGGATCATCATCATATGTGGTAGGAGAGGAGGGTTAACACTTAGGAAGAATGGTTGTTTGAGTAGAATCTTAGATAGAGGGAAAAACATTTTTATGAAAGATAACATTTATGAAGATAATGATTTTTTTTGCCTCTAAGATATCCTATAAAAACATCAGCTAATGATTTGTCTGCAAATTTGTCATGTTGTTTTTTTAAACACATATGCAAGGCATCCAAAAACCAAGGAATAATCAACATTGACTTAGTAAGGAGTCTTCCAACCTATGACTGGTTAGGGTACTCGATCAATTGATCAAATATATTGCAGCAAGAATGGCTTCCCCCCCCCCCCCCCTAAAGGAGTTGGTGTTTTCTCTCAACTACACCATTTTACTGATCCCACGGTTAGAATTTTTTTTTTGGCAAGAGTGGTTTACAAACTTAGTGTCATTATATGTGTGTATGGTTTTGATGGTTTTTTTAAATTGATTTTGAACATATTTGATGAAAACATTGACAGCTGAATATACTTGAATTTATATGTTATTAGAAATATCCTATTGCACCTGCTAAAATTATCAACTATAATAATAAAAAAAAGTATTTGCAACCACTAATTGAATCAACCTTGTGAGGTCCCTGACATGACTCCAAATTTGACCATATTTTAGTCTATGTTATATCTGGTTTTGTTTTTTACTTAGAGTTTGTAATCGACTAGGGGCATTTTTGCTAAATTGTTGCAGAAGGTAAGCAAGACTAAAAATTAGCCATATTAAGACGCATTTGGAATTGTTGAGGAGATATTCCCATAAAAACTTCTCTTATGGGTAAAAGGAATCTGCATTTTCAGATGCGCTTAAGAACACCTCATTATTTGGGCAAATTGACAATTATATTGAATATGGAAAGTTTTAGAATCTCTTGCCACAGTCCAGCCGTATCAATCAAGGGCCATTTAAATCTCTACAAAAGGGGGATCTCATCCAGCTAAGAAAGGTTGGCTGCTGAATAAGGAAAGGACATGAATGAAGGGAAAAGATCTGGCATCCTTGTGTGGATGAACTAGTTGCCATATGTGGCGCAAAGGTTTTATATAAATTTTTGCATCGTAAATAATGTGGGTAGCCTTTGAAGTTGTTTAATGTTTTTTTTTTACTTTTCCGCATTTCAATTCTGTATTTTCGAGGATTTACCCTCTAAAATAAATCAGTATGATTTCCATTATAAATACTTGTTTTCTTATTATTTCTATGTATAGCTAAATGCCCAATATAAGGTGGACAAGTTGAATGTGATTGAGAATGCTTGAGTAATGAGTGAGGTTTTAGGTTTAATTCCTTGGTCGTTAGAAACGAACTTCACTTATCATTGTTCTCTTTTATTCCTTCTTGATTTGATCTCTAGAATAACTTTCTAGTTAACCTCCTAATTGAGCGATTAGGATTAGTCTCCTGATTTTATCAATACGCGCTGAAAGCCAAAGTGAAGAAGCTTTCACCAAAATGAATGACTGGCTTGTCAACTCCTTAAAAAATAATCATGCTTAAGACAAATAACTTGTAGAGCGGTGACCAGGGTCGAATCCTTAGAGAGATAGTATTAAATCAAATTCTAAAATAAAACTAAAGTAGAAATAAACATAAGCAAATAAATGGGGGTTTGTATTTTTGGATTTATGAACTAAGGAAAACAATAAAATGATGAATTCACGGATTAGCAACAAATCTAGTTGAAGGAATCTTCACAAGTAGAATTATGAGTTTATCATCAATTACTTTAAAACCTTACTTCGATATTTGAACATATTAATTCTTGACTCAGCGTACTCAAATTAATCCTAATTCTTGTATTTACCCAACATAGATAATCAAATTAGATTATTTATCAACCGAATTAAAGCAATTCGCCTAGCTTGAAGAACATCAATTCGTCGTCTAACATATTAGAATCAATAACACCCGACATGCATTAATTTTAATTAGAAAGTAGTTCAAATTTATAGATGTAGCTAGGCCCAAAATTACCGATTCAAACGTAGTAAAATATATTGCACATAAATAAATATTCAACAATCAAAGATGAACGAAAGATCTTATACTCAAAACTCAAATAATTCAAGAACCTGGATGAACACCTTCAACTAGATTACAAGTTTATCAATCCATGAACATCTGGAACAATACTTAGACTATCGTCTGCAATTCTTGTTATCCAAGTCTGCCCAAATTTACTATCTAGTCTCTCTATTTATTCCATAATATCAAGAGCTAACTAAGGAAATAAATCAAAGGCAATTAAGGGAATATAACACCTTCCAAAAATATAAAAATAACTCCTCCTAAAAGTAGGGATCCAAATTCAATTTGATGGAGATATTTTAATTCAGTCAATCCTAGAAATAATGTCTTCAGTAACCGTAGACTTGAAATCTTGATTCTCATGGAAAATATGCAACTTTTATCTTTCAATTAAAACATGGATGCAGTATGTGCTTAAGTCTTGAGCTCGGAAATCTTGATTCCCTATAGTCGCACTAAACGTTTAAAAAATACATCAATATGTTCATGAGCTTGATTTCAACCTTCAAAATATATATCAACCAATATTATATGATTTCAAGCATTTATGCATTGAAAACATGGAAATCTAGATATGATATAAATAGATAAATCAAGTTCATCAATGAAGTCACAAGTGATAAAACCGAGATAGTCACACTAAATGCTTAAAAAATACATCAATATGTTCGTGTACCAACTACTGCTGATGATGATCCCGTGTCAGACTTCAAAAAATCTAACACCAACATGGTATAACAACAGTAACCAAGGAACAAAAAGAACTACTTCACCACTCACGTAAAGGTCTTTAATTTATTCATAAACTGTTCACTTTATATTCTCTAAAATCTGCAGGCACTCACTAATTATGATTCAACAATGCTCTCATCTACGCACTCTTAAGACACAGAGGCATTCAAGAGCATGACAGAAATATCATAGTTGTAATGAGTCTCCTTATGTTTAGACAAGCTTTTATCCCGTGCTGACTACCGAGTTAAAGATCTTTCCTATGAAATGAGTGAGGGCAGTCATGACGATAAAGTGAGGTTCTCTTCCACCCAATAGAAGGCACTTAACCCATAAAAGGTGGGAGTTGTAAGATTTCGTCCCACTACTATTCAGGGGGAGAAATCTTGAGTTTCAGGAGGGGACGTTGGAGATGTTTTACTTCTATAATCTTGTGGTTTCTTTATGGTAGCATTTATGATGGTTCATCTATTGGTTTTATTTCGATCTTTAGTTGTTTGAAGGTTTATCATGGTTGTTCCATGCATTATCATGGTTACTCCATTTTTGATGTTATGGTTGCTCCACATATTGGCTTGGAATGGAAATTGGAAGGATAAGCTTAAGGGGGAGAATATTATTGTAGGTATCATTGTTACACTTATTTTTAAAAGTTGAGTGTTATACTTTGATGTTTAAGCTTGCCATTCGTAGTTTCAAATGGTTTGTTTATTGGGTTTTTGCTATGGATGACCACCCATTGTTTACTATCTTTACTGTTTACTATATTGCTATGGATGATCCGTAATTTTGTATGCTACAGATGATTAGTTATTTATCATGGCCGAACCATGACAAGTATCTTTACTACTTGCTATTTTTCTATGGATGATCCATAATTTTGTATGCTACATATTTTTTGTTATATATCATGAGTGAACCATGAGCAGATACTAAATGAAGTGAGGAATGATAGTAGGAAGTATAACATTATGTGGGAGATTGATAGTGTTGCTCCCGAAATATCAGAGTCGTCGTGTAGATAACTTAACACGAAATGCAGCGGAATAGATTAAAGTCTCTTGCAC
>JAPKLW010003394.1:0-42243 GCA_026898455.1 Plectranthus barbatus
AAGAAAACCACAAAATTGTAACAAGAGGTATGCAACAACCAGTATGAAGCAAGCTGACAAAGATATCATGAAGAATCTTGAAATAAACCTGAAGAAAATAGATATGAAGGAAAATGCCAAAGGTATGAATAATCAACATGCCCAGCAGGAGAGAGAATTAGATTCCAAAGAGGTGTGCATCATATCTGATAAGATTGAGAAATACAACAATCAAAGCCAGGCCCACCCTCTGAACCAAACAAGCGAAAAGCCACCAATATCTCCAGAAAATCCAAAAAAAAACTACCCAAACTGCAGCCAAATTTACCAAGCCTCACACCTTCCCAATCACCTCAATCACATAAACATCCACAACCCAAACACTACCTTACCCTACACACCAACTAAAGTTCTCCTGGAGCTTTATAAACCAAATAACCAACCCCTTACCCAAAACCCATATGGCAGTGGTCTTTTGACAGGAGAAGAAGGAAAGAAACCTCACTTAACCAACCCACGAACTTGGAAAAGATTGTCAAACAAGAAATCTTAGCAAAGGAAGGAAAGTGGGCAGCTCATTGGAAAGAGAAAAGAAGATTCAATGGAAGTGGATGAAAAGGAGACCAATGGCAAAAAACCCAAGACTGAAACCCAGATCTTGATATCGGCAGAGGCTGCGAAGCAGCCCTGCCGGAAGCAATGAAAATCCTCACCTGGAACTGTCGCGGGCTTGGGAACCCGGAGACAGTTCGAGTTCTCAGAAAGATCCTAAACCAGAACAAACCTCAAATCATTTTTCTTATGGAAACGAAACTGCTGGAAAGTGAAATGCGCAAAATCAATAATATGAAACTCGCATTCGAAGGCTGCTTTGCTGTGGGATGTAACAGAAATCAAGGGGGTAGAAGAGGTGGTTTAAGCCTGCTTTGGACTGATCAAATTAAGTTGGATATTACTTCTTTTTCTGAACATCATATAGCTGCAAAAGTCTCTGACAAGGAGGATAGCCTGTGGGATTGTATTGGAATTTATGGATGGCACGAGGTTGATAAAAAGAAATATACTTGGAAGCTCATGCAAGAAATATCTAGCAATTGTTGCCCAGCAACCTTGTTCCTGGGAGACTTTAATGAAGTTATGGCTAATGGAGATAAGAAGGGAGGGCACCCAAAGCAGGAAAAAGAGATGAGAGACTTTAGGGAGACAGCTGATAAGTATAATATTGAAGACCTCGGCTACAAGGGATATCAATTTACCTGGACAAATGGTAGGAGCGGAAAAGAGAACATTGAATGTCGCTCCAGAATCTTCCTCGCCTGAAATCGGATCACGCTCCAATCCTTCTAAATTGTGATGACAAGCAGGAAAATGTGAACAAAAATAAGAGAATTTTCAGAATCGAGCATGCCTGGTTCCACCACCCGGATTTTGAGGAAATTTGCAGGAAAAGTTGGGAGAATACAAATTCTTATAGCGATATGGCTGAGAAACTAAGTATATGTGGGACTACACTCTCATCGTGGGCTGCTAAAGAATTCGGGAATATTACACACAAAAATGAAATGCTTTGTAAAAAAGATTGAAGAGCTACAGAAACTCAATTTGAGTGAAGAAGTGAAAAGCGACTTAGACAAAGCTGAAAATGAGTTGAATGAAATCCTTAAAAGAGAAGAAAGTATGTGGTTGCAGCGAAGCAAAACCCATTGGATCAAAGAGGGAGATAGAAACACAAGGTTCTTTCATCAAAAGGCGACAAATCGTAGGAAAAGGAACACTATTTCCGAATTGGTTGATGCTGAAGGAAAGCTGATCACTAAGCAAGAAGACATCATGAAAGAACTCCAAGACTACTTCAAGATCATGTTCAAGAAGGAAACCTATAGCGAAGAGGAAGATGAAGATTGTTGGAATGTCATTGAAAGAAAGGTTACTCCAGAGATAAATGAGGAACTCTTAAAAGAATTTACCGCAGAGGAGGTGTATGAGGCTCTTAAGCAGATGCATCCGAACAAATCGCCCGAACCTGATGGTATGTCACCTTACTTTTATCAAAAATTCTGGTCGATTGTCAAGAAAGATTTTTTGACTGATACCCTTCAAGTTCTTAACTGTGGTGAAGATCTCACCTACCTTAACCATACCCATATTGTTCTCATTCCAAAAGTTAAAAATCCAAAGAAACCAAAAGAGTTTAGACCGATTAGCCTCTCCAATGTTATTACTCGAGTCATCTCCAAAACCATCGCTAACCGTTTAAAGAAATTCCTACCTTCTCTCATCTCTAATACTCAAAGCGCTTTTGTACCTGGTAGGCTCATTTCAGATAACATCTTGATCGCTTTCGAAACATTTCATTCTCTGTCCTTAAAAAAGAAAGGCAAAGAAGGGGCAATGGCCTTGAAACTTGACCTGAGTAAAGCCTTCGATAGGGTGGACTGGTGTTTCCTGGAAAAAATGCTGCTGAAAATGGGATTCCATGTTAATTGGGTTAACTTGATTCTTAATTGTATCCGTACAGTCTCTTACTCTATTTTGGTTAATGGAAATGCTTCAAATCGTTTCACGCCTAGTAGGGGTCTTCGTCAAGGGGACCCCTTATCACCTTTCCTTTTCTTGTTTTGCACAGAGATGCTCACTGCACTTATCAAGCAAGCTGAAGATCAAGGGAAGATTCATGGCATTAAAGTTTCTCGAAGAGCTCCGGTGATCTCACACTTATTTTTTGCTGTCGATTCAATCCTCTTCAATAAAGCCACAACGGAAGATGCAAAAGCATTGATGGAGATCATCGATAGGTACCAGAAACTATCGGGGCAAAGAATTAATCTTGATAAATCTGAGATGTATGTATCCCCAAACGTTAATGAAGATCATAGAGCAGCCCTCATGACCCTCTTACATGTGAAAGGAACGGCTAAGGAAGGAAAGTACCTGGGATTTCCCACAGTTATCCCCTGAAAAAAAAAGATCTTGTGTTGAAATCATGGACAAAATTCAAACAAAGATGAAAGGGTGGATTGGAAAAACTCTATCCCAAGCAGGGAAAGAAATTCTCATCAAGTCTGTTGTGCAATCTATTCCAAGCTACTTGATGAGTTGCCTCCTTATCCCAAGAACGGTGTGTAGAGAAATTGAAAATGAAGCTGCACGATTCTTCTGGTCCTCCACAAATGAAGATAAAAAAATACATTGGGCTTCATGGGACCGACTTGTGCGTTCAAAGGCCGAAGGGGGTTTGGGATTTCGTAATATGCATTGTTTCAATCTGGCTTTCGTAGCAAAGCAGGTGTGGCGCCTCTTGCAGGACCCTCACTCCTTAGCTGCGAAGATTTTTAAGGAAAAATATTTCCCCAACAAGGACATTCTTGACGCTTCACTTGGATACCGTCCTAGTCAAGTTTGGAGAAGCCTTCACAAAGCAATTGCCATCATCAAGGAAGGTATGGGATAGAGAGTGGGAAATGGAGAGAAAATCATCATTGGAAAGGATAAATGGATTGGTAATATTAATGTTAGAGCTCCGGATGAAATCAAGGATCAGAGAATTTTCAACAATAAAGTCAGTTCCCTGCTTCTCCCTGGTTCAAATTCTTGGAATTCTGATTTGATCGAGGAAATATTTAATGAGAGAGACTCTGGAGAAATTATGGCTATCCCTATGGGATTGAATCAACATGAAGACCTGATTTTTTGGAGACACTCGAAGACAGGACGGTTCTCTGTTAAGTCAGCATACTATGTGGCAATGAAGATTTTTGAAAACACTATCCCTCAGAGGGCCTCACCAAGTGTTTTCCCTAAAGAATGGAAGCAGATTTGGCACATGAAAATCCACCCAAAAATCCGACTCTTTGCTTGGAAAGCTTGCTCGCAGGCCCTCCCTACTAAAGACAACTTGAGAAACAGGGGAGTATTAATTGATCCAATCTGTGCAATGTGTGGGGAAGAAGGAGAAACGATTGACCACCTCCTTCTTCATTGTCAATGGTCGAAGGAAATCTGGCTCAGCTCCCATCTACGCCTCGACATCAGCAAATCCAAACACTTCACCTTTAAAAATATTCTCTGGGATTTTCTGGAAAAGCAAAGAGAAGCGGCTGGTTTATTTTGCAATTTGGCTTGGGAAATTTGGAAAGCTAGGAATCAGTGGGAGTTTTCAAAAAAATGAATCACACCCCTGAAGGTTATCCAAAATGCTTTCAAAAGCTGGAGGGAAGTGGAAAATGAGAAAGAGAAGAATGATCCTAGGGATGATATCGAGAGCAATAATACATGGATCAAGCCTACACGGGGAAAACTTAAGCTGAATGTTGATGTGGCTGTCTTAAACGAGAAAGAGATTGGTATGGGTTTCATTATTAGGGATGACAAAGGGATGGTTACATTGGCTGCATGGAAGAAAACAAAGGCTCAAGGAACCTCCACACTCCTCGAAGCAACAGCCTTGAGGTTTGCTTTGCTAACAACCAAACAATATCAAATCTTGGTCGACCAAGTGGAAACAGATAGCCTACAGCTTACCAGGCAGATCTATGGTAACCAATCTCATACCCCCTACTGCGATATTTTAATTGATGATATTAAAAGGATTGCAGAAGAAACAGGTCGCCCTTCATTTCATTTTATCCGGCGTAGCGCCAATCAAGTGGCACATCAAGCGGCGAGAGGACCTGATTTCATCTCTATCAAACATATCCCAGAGCACCTCCATGATTATATTTGTATGGATATGTAACTGTTCCTTTTAATATAAGTTTGTTTTTACCTCAAAAAAAAAAAAAAGTGCATAATGTAAGAAAAAAACAATTATTTATCATCTATGAATTTTATATTGTACAATTAATACGTAAATACCATCATCAAAATGTGAAGATGCATTGCATATAAATCTCCGTCTAAAAATAAATATTTGAGCTCATTATAAAGGATCAATTACAACTTACGAGATATATTTGATTGTAAACATGATGAATATCATTTATCGCATTAGGGATTTATAAATCAAAAAACATGAAGTCACAATACCAGTATATATCTAGCATTGCATTTATGTGTTTGCATATCGAATAATATATCAGAAGAAACATTAATTTAATTTGAATGAATAGTTATATCCTCTATTATGAATGTAGATTTCAACTTACGAACACACGCCTCTATTCGAAATATTCATATTCGATTAATGAATTAATCAATCCGACGCAATATTTTTGCATATTTAGCATATCGATCCGATAATAAATCGAATACTACAAACTTTAGCAGACATATTATTGTTATGATGATAATTCATGTCAAATTATCTTATTGTATTAGAAATATGGATCCTAAATCAATCATACACCAAATAAACAGCATCTCCTCAGTAGAGGTCATCCATGGCATCATCATAGCCATCGGCGTACGCCGCCGCTTCCCCGATATCCGACGCCATTTCTCCCACCAATATTCCTCCCAGCAGTCCCGCCCCCAACCCCATCCCTAATCCGCCCCCCATTCCCATCCTATTCCTCACCGGTTTCTGCGCCGGCGCCGGCCCGTACCCGTAACCGTAACCATACCCATACCCGGGCGGCAGAGCATGGCATTGGTATCCTTGCCCGTACCCACTCATCTGCGGATAAGCCCCGTATCCGTACCCCACCGGTGGATACGCCGGCCCGGCATACTGCCCCGGCGGGTAAGCGTACTGCGGCGGAGGGTACGCCGTCACCGGCTCATCGGCGCGCTTCGCCTCCGACTGGTGGGTGAATTTATCCCCAAATCGGTAGGTGAATTTTAGGGTTCCCTTGGGCTTGCCGGAGGTGGTGATGACTCGAAAGTCGACGGTTTGGTCGGCGGAGGCGGAATCGGGGCGGAAGAGATCGTGGATGGGGACGGTGGCGGTGCCGATGTCCTTGTCGGGGCTGAAGGTGCTCTCGGTCTTGAGAGAGAAGAGGAGAGAGAGGTCGGGCTTGGTGAGGTAGGGCTCGTCGACGACGAACTCCATGGGGTGGTTCCATTTGGGGGAGGTGCCGGAGTTCTTGTGGATGGGGGTGCGCTGGCGGGAGAGGGGGTAGCCGGCGATGCAGACGTCGGCGTAGACGTGCATCTTGGAGAAGCGTTTGACGTCCTTGAGGTCGTGGGCCGATTGGACGGTGATGTACAATCGCCGGAACTCCATTGAAGGAGGATTGATTGAATGCAGGGGTTAGACTTTAGAGAGATGAAGCAATGATTTGGGAAAGAATTGATTGGTGGATAGTTGTAGTAAAAATGGGTGGATGAAAGGGATTCAAAATCAGACTATAATTTAATGGCAAGTTTAATGGCAAAAATGCCTAAACAGTTTAGGCGGGTTTTATCCTACCCAAATGGGTTGACTCATCCCAAATAGGATTTATTAATTCCAATTAGGGTATATTATATGGGTTTGGGCTTGGGTTAATGGATAAAATTCGCCTAAATCATTTAGGCTTGCCTAACCCAAGACCTCCCCTAATTTAATTGGGAAATTTTGAAATAAGAAATAACAAAATTGTTACCGAGTACATTTGCTAAATAACAAGCTTATGAGAGTTCAAATATAATTGAATATATTTCATTTAATTGATTTCACAAATGGTGGTCCCGGATTTCAGAATATAAATATGTTCTACGGCGGAAATTAATTAATGATAAACTTGTATTTATTCAAACTGAGTGTTAGTCTCAATTTAATTTATCTAAAACTCAGTTTGTGTCTTAAGTCCAAATAGTCGTTTAAATCAGTTTAGTTTATACTTCAACACTTGAGTATTGAGTTTCAAATAACGTAAACTGATAAATAGAAAGCAATTAAACGACAAAGGATTTTATAGTGGTTCGGACAAAAAGGTCATACGTCCACTCTTCAGACACAAGTATAAAAATCCACTAAGTGATAGAAAATACAAGGTGCTCCCACAATTTATCGTTTGTTGAAGGATGCATCGTCCTTCGGTTTAAAAGCTCACTCGCCCGGTCCTCTTTCCTTCTTTACTTTGCAGTTACTCGGACTGTGGGCACACCACGCAGGCTCCTCGTTACCGAAATAAGGTCTTTATAGTTCACCTCTGTCAGCTGGGCGACTTAAAACGCCCGTCCGAGTCAAGGTATAGAGCATACTTGACTGTTGTGGTCTTTCTTAGAGAGAAAGAACACCAAGAATAATAAAGAACTAGAAGTTCTAAGTCTCGTGTTCATAATGGTGACACACGAAAAGTTTTGAAAACCTCGAATATTTGAGTCGAAAATTTGGCAGAGTTTCAGCAAGCTCAATAATACAATGTTCGGATATTTTTTGAATCTCTGGAGGTCCTCGACTATGTATAGGAGAAGGGGGCGAGATTATCGTCTCTGGAGCCGTTAGACACATCGAATGTTTGACCAATCCGATGTTTCTATTCTCTGGACATTCGGTGGTAGGTGTAGGTGCTTTTCTATAAATCCTGCACCTGCTCCCGCTTTTTCTGATTTCGACAGTAACTGTTCACCTTTTCGTCAGAACAACAGTTTGATCAGTCCTAGGAATCTTAGACTGAAGTCTTAGTTTGCAGACTTAAAGAAATCTCCAATCCTTTAAGTCTGATCTTATCAACATCATTCTTCGGATGATTCTCTTTGCCTCTATGCGCGGGGACTGGAACTAAGATTCCATGCTTAATGTATCAGGCTAGCAAGTCCATGCTGGCTGACGTTATCATTCAATTCGACATCAATCCCCATACCGACAAGTTTGATATTTGAGACTAGTAAGTTCCAGACTGGTCAGTCATAGACTGATCAGTTTCATTTGATGTAGTCCCAAACTCGTCAATTCCTATAAGACCCAGACTAATCAATTCTATACTGAGCTTCAGTCTGTTTGAGTCTTGTGTATTACAGACTGATTCATCAGTTTGTTATTCGACCAGCTTCAATTACAACTCGATAAAAAGGACCTTACAGGACTTTACATTGAAAAATAAAACTGAAGTTAACCTACAGACTTGATTGATTAGACCTAGATCCTTTGACACACCTAAATTAAATAAATAAGAAAATTATAACATCAAATTTCCTAACAATTTCCCCATTTTTGGTGTGGTCAAAGCCATCTAACCAACTAAAACTATCTAAGCTGATCTACGAGGAGCGACAGACTTTCCGAGTTTTTCTACAAACGTTATCTAACAAACTACAAACTCATGGAAAGTATATCCTTAGACTCAACCTACTCTACTTATGATCTTCCCCCTTAAACTTGCAGAGATGTTGCTCGGATAAAATTTTCAAAGTAAAAATACAACAAAAATCATAAGGAAGAGAGAACTATGCTGATTACACCGGAATTTGTAAGTTCTGCCTAAAGAAAATTGACTCGTTGGACAAACATGATTTGTCATTAACAGGCCAATTCTTCCATTAAGATATGATCATTTACAAGTACAAGGAAAGAACTAGCTATGAACAAAAAATTACAAAACATAGCTTACAACATAACGAAGGCTAGCTAGATATAGCAATGAAATACAAGCACGAATATACCATAAGATCATTTCTATCCTAATGAGCCTGCGAGTGTGGCTATGCCACCCAAAGAAGTAATCAGATTTGTCGGCTTGGCCATATCCGCCTCTTGCTTCAGCCTATTATCCTCCCCGTGTCTTTGTTGCTCTTCTTCAACTTTTCACCTTTCTTCATCTTGTTTTCTTTTCAGTTCTTCCCCCTCTTTGACCATCTCCAAAAAGGCGGTCATTGCGGAGGTCACCGACCTCAATAACCTTGGTCATATCCTCCTTAGCTACTTCCACTTAAGTTCGGACTTGTTCTGCAACAAAGTCATTGATGAAGTTAGGTGCTGATCATTGTCCAATGGAGCAGTTGCAGTGAGAGTGATGGATGTGGATGTTGATGGTTGGTCTTTAGCAATAACCAACAATTGTTAAACAATAGTAACAACAACTGGATGAGTATTTTTTTTAAAGTTTATAGGTTTTGAAAATAATTACAATATTATATAAATAATAATTAATTTAAAAATTAAAAATAAGAAAATAAAATTATATTAACATAAATTAATAATCTATTTTTCTTATTTATTATATAAAATATAAAATTATAAAATTAAGATACAAAATAAATGATTAATTTAAAAATAATATATTAAAAAGAAATAATATATAATTATAATAACATATAATATTATAATTAATAATATATATAATATAATATTATAAAAATGAATAAATAATTATAAAATAACATGAATTAAAAAATAAATAATTTTGTAATGAAATTTGGGAATGAGAATGAAACCCATAATTTTAGAGGGTTTTGGTGATTCCCAAGTATTTTCCCATTTTTCATTCTCATACCCTCTAACCAAACGACGGGTTTCAGAATCATTTCATTCCATCATTCGAAAACTCACCAACCAAAACTCTCCTAAAATTCTATGGCACGAGGGAAATAAACATCACGTGGATCATCATCTTCTTCAACGTTAGCTGTATCATCCATGATGTTGGTAGCTCCCTTCGATCGGCTCTCAAAGGTGTAACCTGATTCTAGATACCATGTTAGATTTCATAGTGTAGGGGGAGAAAGTATATGAATTTTTTTTTTTTTCATCTTATAATTTGTGGTAAATCGTGATATAAAATAAAAAAAAACAATTATTTATAGACAAATTACAAAGCAAAAATATTTAACTAACTCTCTACTTCCAATAAAATTCTGAACCGCTAAAAAAATATGGCATTGTGATGTGACAATGTTGCTCGTAGTCTTCCTTTAGGATTTATTGTTTCTTTGCTGCAATTAATACGGAGATTTATTATATATTTATGTTATAATTTTTATATTTTAGAATATATTTATTAAAAGACCGAACTAAAGTAAATACATTGGTTAATTTCCACCTCGCAAAAGAAAAATGCCAGAGTCCCCTTTTATAATCGGATCAAATCCTTTATTTCATAATGATATTTCATTATATCAAAAACTAATTTTAATTAATGTTTTACAAAAATAAAAAGTAAGTATAATTTAAACTTTAATTGATTTTTAAGAATAAAAATTAAAATTTTATAAGAATACAAAATATAGTTATGAATTATTTAATTTAAATATTAAATTTTAGTTAAAAATTGAAAAATAATTATTAAAAGTATTATATAATTGGGTGGGATGAACTGAATTTATAAAATTAATCCAAACAATAATAAATTAAAATTTTAAAAAAGTATTAAATAAAAATGAATGATTTTAATAGTGTAACATATGCTTATCTAAGTTTTTTGCGAGATAAAATTCATAGTTTATCGTGCTCCATTTTCTGTACTTTGCAAAAGAACCGCAGTACCGACCCTTGACTATGTTCGGCGGCGGCGGAGACCCGTGGAGAACCCCTCTCGACCCGCCACTGCAGGTTTGATTTTCAATTTAGTCTTGCTTCTCTTCTTCGTGATTCCTTATAATTATCAATTAATTGGTGATTTTGGTCTTTCTGACACGTTTTCAATGTTAATCGGTGCCGGAAAAAGCTCCGAAAGTTGAACATGCAATTTCTCTCCCCTAGTTTTTTTTTTTCGTGTTGAAGAGATTGAAAAAAATTGCAATGCAGCTAGGGAGATAGACAGACCTAGAGTTTTGAGTTTCCGATTGAGATTATGCCTCAATTAGTTATGTATGTATTTTCCTGGGTTTTAGAAATTCACAATGCTTGAACTTCCGAGGAAATTGTATGGATTCAGTTGTTTTAGTGAACTAATAATTTTGATTAATGCTTGTGCAGATACATGTTTATTTTTTTTGTTTTGGAAAATGGTGTGACAGACATAGGAAGAGAAGTGAAGTATTTACTTAGAATTCACTTTTAGAATACAAGTTGCGCTGGTGCTATCGGTCTACAAATTGAGGTTGTCCCAGCTCTGGTGCAAGTGGTTTAAGCATCCTGTCGTTTCCAATAGATCATGGATTTGAGTTTAAGGGGGACATCTGGGTGGGGTGGGATTTAAATTGACGAAGTCTATTTCAAAAAAAATCAAAAAAAAAAAAATGCGATTTTTTTTCAGGATTTGTTTGTTTTGGAGAAATAACTTGTTGGTACTAGCTAGATACAAAGACAGATTCTTGACTTTTAATCCAAAATGACTCCATATTTCATATGTCAAATGGAGAAGAAAAATTGTCAAACTGAGTAGCAAAAGCTTTGTCTGCATATGTGTTTAAATATATATGTAATTCAAGTGATTCTCTGTTACACATATTGCATTCATGAGGTACTGCTTGTAGTTCTTGTGGTTCTTCAAACTGTGTTTTTATTTGAAACAAGCATATAAGCTGGAAGATATGATTTTTAGAATTTTAGTTTTCATTGCAGAGAAGCTTTTAACTCCTGTTTCACTTGTCTCGATGCATTAGTGTTCACTGTGCTATAGTCATCTAGAAGCTTGCGTAAATTGTATTGCTCTTGCTTATAGATGCAGCTGTCATATAGTCCCAGCGCATTGGTCGTCACTGAACAATCTGCCGGGAATCCTGTTGATATGGCAACAAGTATGGACATTCAAAATGGAGACAAATGTAAGCAGGCGGAGTGGATTGCTGCGCATTCTAAGGTTTGTCACTGAATCTGTTTTGATCATCTATAAAATGGTATGCTCAATATCGATTATTCATAAGAGGTATGCTCAAAAATCAATATCCTTACTGTCTATAATCTTAAATATCATATTGAGCCTTTGAGGGAAATCATGACATGGCTAAACACAGTGGATGCAATTCTGCAGAATCTTCAGGATGATTTACATGAACTGGGTCTGAAAATTAAGCATCATGAGGACAATGTTAAATACTTGAAGACCTTGAAGAGCAATTTAGATGAATCAGTTTTAGAGATGCAGGGTATTTACTCTTACCAGTTTTTCATGGATGTTTCTGCTTCTCCTTTTGGTCTCTGTCAAGTTTTCCATTCTTGAGAAAGAGGAATCTAAGAATGCTTATAATAAATAGAGGTTGCATATTTAAGGGGGTATGAGTCAACTTGAGGTTATTCTTGAATTCTGAATTCAATGTCTGATAAGTGAATCCTTTGCTCACCTTTCAGTTTATCTACTGATCTATCTAGCTTTCCTATGATGTCTTTATTTACTTTTGATTCACATTATGATTATTTTGTTCTTACAGCTGCTCTTGGGAAGTATGATAAAGCAAGCTTCTTTCAGATAAAGAAGGAAAATCCTGAGCATGTGAAGAGTGAAGAAGAAACAATTGATAATATTCTTAAGCATGAGAACTCTGCGGCTGCTATTTTGTGTATGATGAAAAGCCAAGCAGAATCTCTATCTTCTGTTCATCCACTCACAAAGGATGTAATTGGCATTGTAGCTACTCTTGGAAAAGTTGATGATAACAACCTTAGCAGGCTGGTCCACTTTACTGTGCTTCTTTCCTTATGGCAAATTTATAACTGCCTTAAGTTTCGATATGGTCGAACTTTCACAGTATCTGCTGCTTAATGCTTCCTTCTTTATGTAATTTGTTGTATAGAATATTCTATCCGAGTTGTATTGCTTACTGCTCTTATTTATGAATTGATTTTCATTTTTTTGGTTTCTTATCATGGATTTAGATACTTATTTTCAAATTTCTTGACCATCTAACCGATTTTCTTATTATTTGCAGCTAACTTACTTATTTTTTTAATTATTGAAGTCAGGCTTCTTTCTGAGTATTTGGGCCTAGAAACCATGCTGGCAGTTGTTTGCAACACATATGAAGGTGTCAAAACCCTGGAAGCATACAACAGGGATGGTTCAGTTGACAAAAATCTTGGCCTACATGGATTTGCCGCTTCCAATGGAAACCCCCTGGCCGATCGATTTCTTGTAATCTGCCTTGAAGATTTAAGGTTTGCTCATGATTTATTTTTTCTGTGTATGCCCTTTTTATTCTCCACATTCTTTTAACAGTTTGCATTTGTGATCCCTTTTTGGTCTCTGCTTAGACCGTATGCGGGTGAACTCATACCTGATGATCCTCAGCGTAGGCTTGCTCTTCCAACGCCAAGACTACCTAATGGAGAAACTCCTTCCGGTTTTTTAGGTTTTGCTGTAAATATGATCACCATCGACAGTCGTAACCTGTACTATGCTTCTAAGAATGGAGGCAGCCTTAGAGAAACACTGTTTTACCATCTTTTCTCCAATCTCCAAGTATATGGATCAAGGGAAGACATGTTAAAGGCTCTCACTTGTATAAGAAACGGAGCTATATCTCTAGATGGAGGAATAATCAGAAGTCCTGGAGTATTCTCCTTGGGTGAACACAAGTAAAGAGCTTGATCTTAATTCACCAATCAATAACTTTTTTCTTGAAAACCTCATGTCTAAATGCTTATATCACTTATTAATTTTTTTCTCCTATGCTGCTTTTGAATTTCTAATTGAAGGAAAGATGTAGAACTGAAGTTCCCAACTGGCTCCGAAAGGTTCAACCTCCCCGAGAGGTACTGTGAGATTGAAAATGGGATAAAGGAGAGAAAATGGAAGAGGGACCGGACATGTGAAGATATGAAGAGAGAGCAGGATCTGGTTACCCGTGCTAAGCTCAACTACGAAAAGAAGAAGCAGGAGCTTATCCAGTTTCTTGCTAAAAGCTCATCCAATGCGCCTCAGGTAATGCAACAACCTTGTTTCACGAGTCATTGAAAAGCGGTATGTACTCTGTTAGCTTCCCCATGATATGAAGGATGGAAAGTTTTCTATATCTTGGTCTTCATGTTATATTATAGCCATGTAGGTAGATTATTATGCATTTTATAACTTACTCAAACAGCCATTTGACAAAATGAGCTGAGTTAATGTTTTTCCGAGTAAACTTGTGTTGACAATGCCCCTCATTCTTGTTGTTCAATGCATTTGATTTGACAACTACTTCAGCTTATACCTTTATTAATAGAGAGAAAATACAAGATTATGCCTTCATTGTTAGTTTATTAATGCTTTGTATTATAATGGTTCACGAGTAATATTCGTTCATATTTGTGTTCGTTTTGAATTTTAGATGCCACTGTGATTCTGCCATGGGGTCTTCTATTTATTTTTTTGAAATTGGGTACAGAATTCAAATAGAAAACTAAATCATGATGGACGTATGAAATTAAATTGCAGAACTTAGTGAAGACACACAGAAATAGATGGACACACGCGTTCGAAAGAGTTAAATATAATCACATTTCGTAGAACATAATATGGTATGGCTTATGGTTCATTTAATTTATGTTTCTTCGGCTACATGATAAATTATACTTTATTAAAATAATTTTTATTTTTGGAAATATTTATTGTATCATTTATTTCAATCTACCAAGATAGTTGTAAATTTATTACAAATTTTTACAAATAAATATGCTCTTCTATTGTACGAGGAACCATTAAAAAAAAATTGAAGATAGTTGAGAGCAAAAAAAAATTGAAGTTATGTTGATTTTAGCCGTTTTTTCTTATTTTTCATTTGTTTTTTGCATTTGTCACAAGATCTCGACTTTGGATTTTTCAAATATAACAACGAGATCTCAACTTCTCTTGCTGGATCATGCTCTATATTTTATTGAATATTTTTGTATTATTGATCGCAGATGTCATATCAATGTTTCATCATACGTCATGGTGGTGCATGGGACAAATCCGAGTATGTGGTCGGAGACGAGCAATTGATATGTTTGAGGCGTGAACGGATCTCCTACAATGTCATTTTGTCCGATATTCATGAGATCATGCACTGTGATCTCCTCACTACTAGTTATTGCTTGTTTTACATGAGTAGCATATCTGGGGGCTCGAGGCAAGTGAAGGCTAGACTGAAGACCGCTCAAGATATAATGCAGATGCTATATGAAAATAGCATTGATCCAGTTATATATGTGGTCACCAAATTGAAGCAAAATCAGTCCGAATTTGAGGCTCCTCAGTTACAGTCACATCGATCAACACGAATGGGTGGTCCCAACATCTCATTAGCTGATGATTTCGTAGATGAGTATGAGGCGAAATCTACTGATGATGGTGATGATGGCGAGGAGGAGGCAGTCGAGGAGGAGAGGGACGAGGAGGATGAGGATGAGGGCCGGAGTCGGTTGTTTGAGTCTTTGATCAGTGATTTTTCTAAATGGATTCTAGCTCCTGGGCGAATTGATCAATATGAACTATCTAACAATAACTTGTGTCGGTCCGTGGTTGCAGCTCGACATGATCAGGAAGTAAGGAGTTTGGTACTTCCTTTAATAGAGGTTGATACTCTTGAGCGTTTGGAATGGATTATGCCCGCAGGTTGGGCCCCGACTGAGCTATGCATTGGAGCGACATTTAGCAATAAGGATGAACTTAACCTTGCTGTAGGACTGCATCACTTGCATCACCGATTGGAATACTCCACAGAGAGGTCTTGCACTACTCGGCTCAACTTCAGATGCAAGTATGGGAATGAATGTCCTTTTATGCTACGTGGAAGACAATCTGGAACTATTTGGAGAGTAATCAAGTGTGATTTGATGCACAGTTGCCAGATGAATATTGATCGTGTTGCTCTCCGCAGAGTGCCCGCGAGAGTGTTAGGTAAGTATTTCTCAAGTAAGTTGGCGGCAGAGGGCGCTATTCTAAGGCCGAAGGAGATGATGTCTGAATTGCTGAGTCAGTTTGGCATCAAGATTGATTACAATTTTGCCATGCGGGCAAGAAATATAGCCATTGCTATGGTATTCGGCGAGTGGGAGAAGTCTTATGAGATGCTGCCAGGCTACTTACACATGCTACAATCGCGTAATCCAGGCACAATGTATGATATATCTACTTCTTCAGAGAGTTTGTTCAAGCACATGTTTTTGGCGCTTGCTCCTTGCATCGATGCATTTCACAACTGCATGCGCCCAGTGATTGTTGTAGATGGAAAACATCTAAATGGCAAGAATAAGGGAATGTTGTTTGTTGCGGTGACGAAAGATGGCAATGAGCAGTTATTTCCTCTTGCTATCGGGATTGGATCCATAGAGGAAGATGAGTCGTGGATGTGGTTCATGCATAGCTTGCATGTTTGTTTTGGAAATCGCGAAGGACTCATCATTGTTAGTGATGAGCACAAGAGCATAAAAAATGCGGTGGAGTTAGTATTTCCGAATGCTATACATGCTATTTGTTACTACCACTTGGCGAATAACATGTCAAGGTATGGTCCTCAAGTGGGTGCTGTTTTACGAGATGCAGCCTATTGTTATAGGCATGATGCATTTCAAAAGCACATGTCTACTTTGGAGATTCTGAGCAAAGACGGAGCTTACAAGAGGCTTCAAGATATAGGAGTCCACCGATGGGCGAGATCTCAATGTCCTGGTACACGATTCAGCTTCATGACGTCCAACGCAGCCGAATCACTCAACTCTCGTTTGTTATGGGCAAGACGATTGCCCATATGCGCCCTTCTTGAGACTTATAGATCTATGGTTGAGCGATGGTTTCACGAGCGACATGCGGCTGCACAGTCTAGAGATCATGCTCTGACACACATAGTTATGACAAAGTTAGCAGAGTCGGCCGAATATGGGCGACATCTTGTAGTCAGAGGCAGGCACCACCACCGCACACATATATAAGGTGGAAGGGAAACAGAGGAGCTTCAATGTTGACTTAGAGCACAGAACGTGTGAGTGTCGTCAGTTTGATCTTGATCAGATTCCATGTTGTCATGCGGCTGCCGTCCTCAGGTACTATGTTAATTCTAACTTTAATTATTGCACATATCTTGTAGTCAATAACTTAAAGATTATTATAACATGTGCGTCTTATTTTTTGATTGTCAGATATACTTCGCAGTCGATATCAGAGTACGTGCCACACTACTACAAACAATTCACTCTGCTACAGACATATCATCACACCATTATGAATGTGCCATATCCATCGGAGTGGGCTCTCCCATCGGAGGTAACATCTTTTGTTGTGAGACCACCGATAGTAGTTCCACATGCTAGCCGCCCTAGGATGAGTAGAGCACGTTCTGGTGCTGAGAGTTCGACCATGCACAGATCTCAAGTATGTAGGAGGTGTCGGCAACCCGGTCACAACTCACGTGCTTGCACTGCATATATCATCATTGGTGAAGTGGATTTGAACATTCCTCCATCACAAGATGGGCCACGGAGGAGACGGGCAAATACATGTAGTATATATCAGCAGACGGGACATACAAGAAAAAGATGTCTAGAGAGAGTTGATCATATGAGTGAATAGTGACACTTGCATTATTTCTTTATTTTTCTTTGCATGCTTATAATAAATGGATTAGATGATTGATTTTTGGATTTGATGTTGTTGATGTATGTTGGTTGATGTTATGTTTAGGTACTTTGGTTTGTATACGAATTAAGGAGGATTTTTTAAATTTTAAAATAGATTTTGAGATCTCAACATGATAAATCGAGATCTCGACATGCTCATTTCGAGAATTCTAGAGTTTGAGTCAAGACATTTCAATTGAATATCTCGATATGTCTCGAATAACATATCGAGATCTCGATTTTAGTGATTTTGGCTAATTGGATATTTAATTTATTAAATTTCGAGGATAATCAAATATATAACATTCATTTCAAAAAAAAATTATTAGATATCAAAGAAACTAGCAATAGTTCATTCATTATAAAGATGTTTCATTGTATATTACTATTTCTACTTCATCCTCTTCAAACATCAATAAGATGTTAACATTTCAAATAGGAACATCCTATGTATGAATCAATTCAAATGTATAATGTATTACATTTAAGGATGTTTAAATTGTAAAATACATGTGAAGTGAATATGTTTACACTGTATAATGTATTAGTTTAAGATTAATTGTAATTTAAGATTGTATTAAATTGATTTCGAGATGACAAAAGGCATATCGAGATCTTGATTTGATTTCGAGATCCCCTTTGTCATCTCGAAATGTTTGATTTGAAATCCAATAAAACCAGTTTTATCATGTGTAATCACCTATGCAATTCAATTCAACCACAAAATACACCAGCAATGAAACTTATATAACTAATTCAACATTAATAAAAGTGATAATATTTGAAAATAGCCAATTTGGTTGTACATAAATCGTAAATAGCCAGTCTTATATATACATTTAAAAAATAACCAAAATAATGTAACGAGACAAAAATATCTCTATTATTAACCTAACAATATATTTACAAAAATTTAAATTTTACCAATCATTATAGTAATTATCATTTCTTTATTACTCAAATTAGATGTTAAAAAATACATTAAACCAATTCCCACTTGTTTATGCTTTTGAAAGTATATTTATAAAAAATAGATCAATAAAATTTGCAATCAAAAAAAGAAATTCTTTATAAATTGCAAACTCGCTCTTATTTGCGTTTATTAAAGTTCGTGATTGTTGAGATTTTATCTGTAATTATTTTCAAGTTAATTAAATTAAATATAAATTATTAGGAATTGAATTGAGATTTTGTTAGGAACTAAGTTTTAGTTCCCTCCTTAATTTGATGTTTTGATATGTCAAAACTTACTTTAGCATTAAGTTTCTAGAGTTCTAAAATGTAATCAATGTATAAGATTATTTGAGTTGTAATAGAACTTAGGTGTTGAAGACTGATCAAAGGATTTGCTTGAGATATGAAGAAGTGTTGTGAAACTTGGTTTCACTAAGTATGACCAAGGCCTATACTGAGTTTGGGTACTCATTATAGAGTTTACCATACTGACATATGAGAAGCCAGTATGAGGGATGCATGTATTGACTATGGAAAGTCAGTATGGAAGCTTTACTTCTAAGCACATGGAACACAAGGAGAACCAAGCTTAGTCAGACTTCAAGACAATTGAAGAATAAGTAAAAGTCAATACGAGGATGTCCATACTTCGATTCCTCGGACTGAAACTGAGTCTGACAAGAGCAGGTGAAAAGTACATGAAGTACATCTGTTTCAAAGCAGAGCAAAGAATACCTACCAAAGAATGGACATGATTGGACGATATTCTCAATGTCTATAACGACTGGAATTTTGTATCTAACGGGAAGAATTTCTAAATCTCCAAGGAATCTCCTATAAATAGCGCAACAGTTTGAACGAAAAAGTACATGAATCCTCTGAAAAGCTAAGCCGTTACTCTACTATTCTTTCCACTTAAGCTCTAATTACTCCATGTTCTGAACACGAGGCTTGAGTTTCTAACTCAAGTTATCACTGTCATGCTATCTTTTCTAAGCACGAGGCTGAAGCTTTTAGCTGAAACTCTACTTTTGGTGAATATAACTTTCTAAGTTATATTCACAACAATCATTATCCTACTCTGGGATTTTGATTCTCACGGGGATCTGCCAACCAAACTAAGTTATGGGAAGAACGAGCAAACATCCAACCACCAGGAAGAAGGCTGCGGGGTGCGTCCTCACTTTAAATTGAAGACTGAGTCAGCTTGCAAGGAGTTTGTAGTCGAGTGACGATAGCAGACCGAAGGACGGAGTACCAACGGGCTATCCATAAATCGCAAGAAGGCTTGTAATATGAAACTTAGTGGATTTCCCGAATAAGTTCGAAAGAGTGGATGTAGGATATTTAAAGCCGAACCACTATAATATCAAGAGTTTTTACTTGCTTACTTTACTTTTCAGCATGTTTAGTTTCTCAAACTTACTTTGAAATCTTCAATACTTAGCCAAGTATTGAAGTGTACAATTGTGAAACTTACTAATAACCATTTATGAGCTTAAAACTTGCTTTGACAAACCCAAAATTGAGTTTCAGAGAGTTTTGGAGAACAAGTGCATATCATACTTACTTCCACTGTAATACACATTACTCTGATTTCGGGACCAACAGATTTGCAACTAAGATGGCGTGCAAAAGAGTGCCCAATTTGCAATTAAAGATTTGGAATCAGTTTGTGATTTCCATTTAATAAATTAATTAAAAATAAAATGCGCACATGCGTTTCAAATTCTAGATTAGAACTGAGTTGATTACGATTAATATTTGGGGTCCGAATTGAATACGATTTGCAATTCATATTTGAGATTTGAAATAAATTATTATATCTGAAAAATGAGGATACTTGTGGAAAATGCTCATTTTTTGAATACATATATAAAAGTGGCTGGTGCTGAGGTGATGGTTGCGGCTACTGCAGAACCCTCCTAGAGGAAGACCTGGAGGTAGTGGCAGAAGACCGCTGAGAGGATGATCGTCGGGGCTCCAATCCCCTATAAGGAATAAATATACGCCTCATCGGTTTCTCAATCTCGTAAAACAACTTCCTCGTCAGTCGACTGCAGTGAAGTGTTGCACTCATGCTGAAAACATAGATAAATCAAATAAAATATACAATATATTTAATTATATTAAAATTATTCAAAACTGTAAACAATAATTACCTCATCTGGGAAAAAATTAGTGAAGTCAGCGTCTCATACATAAATAGGTCTCCACATCAAACATCAAGGGATAGTCCCCACTGGCATAATGTGCATCACACATAAGACTGCCAGATTATGGATCACCTCGTACGACCATGCCTGCAAAATAATGTAAATAATTAACAATTATAGTCTTTTATAAATTAAAAATAAAAATAAAAATTACAAACAATTACATCCAACAGCCAAAGAGGACCTTATATATGCACTAAGGGCACCTTCTCAGTCTTTGAATATGTGATCACGACAAACATCTGATGCAGCAAAATACGGAAGGACCACGATCCCCAAGGGAATGCCCTCCACTCGTGAGGTTTCTCCACCAATGAATAAACTCAGGGGTCTACGTGTCGCTTCCCATCCAAGCATACCAGCATGAGGTAAACAAAAAGAATATGAACGATCTTCACATAATCATCATAAGAATCACTCAGTATGAGGTCCGTCTTCATAAAATCAATGTGTAATTGATCTACAGTAGGCAAGGACTTGTAATGAGAATACAAACAACCATCTTTTGGCACCGGATGTGCCTCATTAGGGTCAAAACCTGAATCACTGAACCGCAACCCATCATCAAACAAAACTCTTCAGCACCAAATCGAATATTGGTTTCACCAACACAAAATCACAGCTCGTTCCCTGCTCCTTCCACATCAATCACGTGCGTGATCAGAGCCCACGTAGCACGTATCATTCTCTTCTTCCACCGGAAAGTGAGAAAATGATTGAGCGGTCCTTCCCTAAATAACTCAAAAACTTCATCTCCGAAGCTCATAAATCTGACCCGAATATCCTCAAGAATGTCCTGGTTGTAACAATTCATTGACTGCAGGACTTTCCCCATCAAACTAGGTTTGATCCACTCCCAACTCTGCAATAAAAGAAAATAAAGATTTAAACAAAAGGAGAATTAAAATCAGAAATTTTAAAAAATTGAGATCCTGACTTCCATCTCGATGTGCATGTCGAGATCTCGATAAACACAATGATATGGAAGTTGAGATCTCGTTTTGAAATTGAAATCGACCTAAACTCGATCGATATCGAGATTTCAAAGCAAATTGAGATCTTGATTTGTGCATGTTGAGATCTCGATATGCACAAATCAAGAACTCGATTTGCTTTGAAATCTCGATATCTGTCAAGGGTTTACTCTTCTTCGCCCAGTTTCAGCAAATTCATATATGAAAAGCATAAAATCGACAATGAATACATGAAATCGACGAAATTAAAGCATATAATTAATCAATATCAACGAATGATCAATAATCAACTAAAAAATATATTTCAATACACATAAAATAGAAGTGTAATTTTTTTTAAAAAAAGGTCAAAAATCTTTGAAATTAGAGAAAAATGGTGCCTGATTTGCTTCGGATTGTTCCCCAAACATCGTGTAGATGAAACATAGGTTTTTAAAACTGTTGAGCGTGCTAAATCTGGTGGTTTTGAGCTTGAAACTGGCAAAAATGGCGGACAGTGGCGGGTGTTGAAATCGGCATAGAGAGAGAGAGGAAGTGGGGTAGGTGGTGGGTAGGAGTATAATAAATTCAAAAATAATTAATGTTAAAAAATTTAAAAATCAAATATTCTTTCTAATCATTGGAAAGTGGCTATAAATCTTATACTTTTAAACATGTGGCTATATAACATGTTGACTTATCCAAAGTGGATGTATAAATTTTGCTCTCTTTAAAAACTATTGAAAGTGATTGATCGGTGTTAGTTGAATCATACTAATACTTGCCACCATTCACGTCAAAATAAAATCCCACGACTTGATTGTAGTTTAGGATACTGTTTGTGTTTGGAAGCTTGAAGCTACAAGTTAAGGTTTAAGGTAATTTAGGGATTTCTTGATGTTTATACTTTTAAAAAAAATTATATAAAAAAAATAACACTTTAATTAAAACTTCATTCAGAAGTCCTTATTGCAACTCGAACTCTTGATTTATTTCCATTTGTATAACACATCTGAAGCGAGAAGTTAAATTACTTACTTAAGATCAATTGGTCATAAGTTCCAGAGTATGATTATCTGTCTGATTTTTTAAAAAAAGAAGACAAAATCTGAAATAATTTTTTTTTATATTTCAATTATGTATCTGATTAAAAAGAAGAACAAAATCTGAAATAACAATTTTTGCTATTTAAATTTAAAAAATAGGAAAAATTATAAATTCATGCTTGAAAGTGCATAAAATTCTCAAAAATTCAATCAAGAATGGTGAGTAAAGTAATGATGAACTTATAATTCAGACATCATGATTTGGATCCATTAATGTATTTAAATGAATATCGTATGCACACCTATAAACATGGTTGTAAAATGCAGCCAACTCTACTGCTTAATCGCCGGTGAAACGCTGGGCAGCAGTGACTGCACTAATAATTTGCTACGGGGCACATTCCTCAGCTGACTAATTTCGATTTGTCAGATTTGGATTATTTCTTTTTCATGTTCCAAATCAATTTATTTGGGGAGATATCAATTATGTGATTTTTTTTTAAATGTTCACTATCTATAAAAACTGGAAGAAAATAACGAAGAAGACATAAGGGTGGAAGAGGGAGAAAAAGTAAAGGAATATAGAAAAGAAAATTAATGTGAAAAATTGGTTAATTAGCTTATGCACTGGAAATAGATAACATGGAATAAAGAGAATAAGATATGAAATAGAGAGAAGAAAGAGAAAAAAAGTCGTACTGTGGGAAAACTCATTGCAAAATAGGTAAAAAAAATACTAAATTCAAAATAAATTCATATATTTATACATTATGATAGTATTTTGTTGTTTTTTTGTGTTATCTGAATTTTGAAAATAATTTTGCCGCAATAATTTTATCTCTAATATTTATATAAAATACAATTATATAAAAATTTATTATCCGCCTAAGCCATGTACAAATTGCCGAACGCTAGACGGTACGTGACCACACCAAGAGCATATAATGAGTTCTATATGAAGAAATAGTTAAAATTATTTTTATTAATAAGATATAATATATTTTATTGAAATTAGTATTATGTATATATGATATTAAAAAATGTTTTATATATTTATTATATATAAATTATTAAAAGTAATATATAAGCGCCGCGCATCGCGCGGGAGGAAATCTAAGTACAATTCATAGTGATTTCAAAAAAAGATATATTTTGCTGAGATTTGCAAATATATAAAAAAATTATCGTAACTAAGAGATTGGTGCATGATTGTGAAGAAAATTAGAAGTATCAGCTTTTAATACAACATGACAATTCAATACAAATTACATATAAATATTGGATTACAAATAAATCAGGGTGAGAATTTATATAGCTACTTTGAATAAAGATATATGTTACATAGCCACAAGTTTAAAAATGTATGTTTTATAACCATTTTTCAATGGTTGGAGAGAGAATTCAACGTTTGAAATTGTTAAACATTAATTGTATTTGTCTTTACTACCCCCACCCACTCTCTCTCTCTCTCTCTCTCGTCTCTTTCCCTCTCACCCACAAACGACACCACCGACATCCATTGTTGCTTGTTCAAGATATCGGAGAGCATCAATTTTTACTGCCGGAGTAAAAAAAATTACTGTGAGGTCCATTCCGTCGATTACAATGTCTGGAGAAGAATAAAACCCAAACTAAGTAAGTTAATTCCTAATTTTTTTGCTCGAATTTCCATCGAATTAGTATGCTTATTAGGTTCGAATACATGTTTTATCATTTATATAGTTGATTAGTTTCATATTTCATCGATTTCTATGCTTAAAAATATGACTAGAAATAATTTAGGAATGATTTTTGTTGCGACTGTGTAAACCCACCCTAGGAGAGAGACGACGAGATCTCGATATGCCAAATCGAGATCTCGAAATCGATTGATCAATTTAAATTAGGCCAATGCATGATCTCGATTTTTTTAATTCTCTTTTGAATTCTTTTAATTCTCCTTTTATTTAAATATTTTATTTTATTTTGCATATTTGAGAGTGGATCAGACCTAGTTTGCAGGGAAAAGTCCCGCGGTCGATGAATTGTTACGACCGGGACTTTCTTGAGGATATTCGGATCAGATTGATGAGCTTCGGAGAAGAGACTTTTGAGTTATTTAGGGATGGACCGTTCGGTACGTTTATCACTTTTCGGTGGAACAAGAGCACGATACGTGCTATGTGGGCTCTGATCACGCATGAGATTGAGGTGGAGGGAGCTGAAAACGAGCTATAGTTTCGTGTTGATGAAACCAACATTCGACTTGGTGTTGAGGAGTTCTATTTGATACAACATTATTATTTTTGTAGAGAAAATTATCTCTTGTATTTCACTCAATTGTAAAAGATTACAAAGCTAGTATTTATAGAGTTACAAGGAATAAATCTAATCTATATTATATGAATCTATACAGAATATATGAAAGATATGGAGAAGACATCTAATATCTTAACACCCCCCCCCGCAAGCGAAGACGACGATAGTCTAAGCTTGGAACGGAAATCTTCAAACAAAGATCGCGACAGACTTTTGGTGAAGATATCGGCAACCAGGTCTTCAGAAGGGACAAAACGCGTGATCAGCTGCTTGGATTCGACTAACTCTCTCACAAAGTGATAATCAATGTCGATATGCTTGGCACGTTTGTGTGAGATGGGATTCTGAGTTAGGAAAAGCGCATTGGAATTATCCGAGTAAATAATCGGCGGTGATGGAAGTGTGATGTGAAGATCACGTAACACATTAGTAACCCAACGAACTTCCGAAGCGGTGTTTGCAATAGCACGATATTCAAATTCACAACTTAAGTGAGAGACAGTGGGTTGCTTCTTTGCACTCCAAGAAATGAGGTTGGGACCGAGGAAGATCGAGTAACCATAGGTTGAACGTCGAGTATCAGTGCAACGGGCCCAGTCGGCATCAGAATATGCCACAAGAGTGGTCGAACCACGCGAGAGCGAGAGGCCAAAGTTCACAGTACCTTTGATGTAGCGAAGGACACGTTTGACTGCAGCAAAATGATCGATTGTTGGATGCTGCTGGAATTGGCTGAGAGTGTTCACCGAATAAGCAATATCAGGATGTGTAATAGTCAAGTACTGCAGAGCGCCAACGAGCGAGCGATAGAGGGTTGGATCTTCGAAGGGTGCGCCTTCTTTAGCGAAAGTGATGCCTGAGGGCAAAGGAGTAGACACCGGTTTCGCGTAGACCATATCAGAGCGCCGTAGTATATCAAGAGCATACTTGGTCTGGCAGAGAAAAAGACCATCAGCAGGATAATAAGCCTCCAGACCTAGAAAATATCCAAGACGACCGAGAACCTTGGTCGAGAATTCCGAATTTAGACATCCCATAAGTGTGGAAATAGCTGTCTCCGAGTTACCCGTGATAATAATGTCATCCATGTAAACCAGAAGATAGATTAACACCGAGTCTTTATAGAAGACGAAGAGAGACGTGTCCGAGGAGCTGCATGAAAACCCAAGAGGAAGAAGAAAGCTACGGAAACGTTGATACCAGGCAAGCGGAGCTTGACGGAGACCATAGATAGCTTTCTGAAGGCGACACACATATGAGGGGTGTTTTGAGTCAACAAAGCCCGGAGGTTGCTCCATGAAAATCGGTGTGGATAGAGAACCGTTCAAGAAGGCGTTCTTGACATCCAGCTGGTGAAGCTGCCAAGAATGCATAACAACAATGGAGAGAATAATCCGAATAGTTGAAGCTTTAACAACAGGACTAAAAGTGTGAGTAAAATCAAAACCAGGAACTTGGCTAAAACCCTGAGCTACTAAGCGAGCTTTATATCGATCAACAGAACCATCCAGAAGAAATTTGGTGCGATACACCCACTTTGAACCTACAATGTTAGTGTTCGGTGGCTTTGGAACAAGTGTCCAAGTATGATTTGCATGCAGAGCCTTCATTTCTTCGTGCATGGCGTGTACCCACTCGGGAATTTTCAAAGCGGATTTAACGCCGCGAGGTTCTGGAAGAGCTGTAGAGACTGAAAAAATAGAGATAGTGTTAATATCAACCGGATAGCGGGGCTTGAAGACACCACTCTGCGAGCGGAGTTGCCGGAGGCACGTTGGGAGGAAAGTCCGGAGGTACGTCCGGATTTTCAGTTCTCGGAGCGTCATTAGCAAGAGGCGTATTTGGTGGGCTTTCATCGAGAGATGTACATAGGCGACAGGGTTGAGCTGGAGGTATGGACCTAGGTTGGGGCGAGGGCACGGCTGTGGTGGAAAAAGGAGGGGCTTGATCGAAAAATTTGATAGAGGCAGACGATTGAGAGGTGATTCAGAGCCATTTTTGGTGAAGGGAAAAAACGACTCATCGAACACAGCATGCCGGGTAATGTATAGGCGAGAGTTGGACAAGGAAAGGCAGCGGAAACCTTTGTGAGCAGGGCTGTAACCTAGGAAAACACAAGGTAGACTACGAGGTTGAAACTTAGTTTTGTTGTAGTCACGGAGACACGGGTAAACTCGACAACCGAAAGGATGGAAGGACTCATAAGACGGTGATTGATTATAGAGAACTTCGAAAGGCGATTTCTGGTTGAGGACTGAGGAAGGAAGGCGATTTATGGTGTAGACGGCCGAACTGAAAGCATCAACCCAAAACGTGTGAGGTACAGAGGAATGAAACAATAAGGTGAGACCCATTTCAGTTATGTGCCTATGTTTTCTTTCTGCACGACCATTTTGGGAAGGAGTGTAAGGACAGGAAACTAAGTGCTGAATACCTGCGGTTCTAAGAACAGATTGAAGACGATGATTTGTGAACTCTGTACCGCCATCACTTTGGAACTTTTTGATAGTGTGTCCCAACTGATTTTCAACAAAGGCTTTAAAACTCACAAAAACATCAAAGAAATCGAATTTCACACATAAAGGATAAAATCAAGAAAACCGCGAGTAATCATCAATAAACACTGCATAATAACGAAAACCATCCTTTGAAACAACTGGGGAAGGTCCCCATAAGTCACAATGAATAAGATCAAGAGCATGTGCAGCACGCTTATTGGAAATAGAAAAAGGTAAATGTCGATTTTTAGCTAACTGACACGAAGAACATAAATTGGAAAAAGTACTAGAAGAGGAAACCGAAAGCAGCTTGGAATTCCGTAGGAGCTGAATTGTGGCTGGAGTCGAGTGACCTAGGCGAGCATGCCAAAGATCAAGAGGAGCAGTTGGTAAGCGAGTGGAAGCAATCAACGCCAAGGGAGAAGACTCGAGCACGTAAAGGCCATCTCTACGAACACCTCTTGCTAAGGTTTTTCCCGTGTTTCGGTGGAGGATTGTGAGCTGTGAATCAGTAAAAACCACATGAACAGGATGATCACTGGTTAGCCGACTTACAGACAATAAGTTTTTCGTAATACGAGGAACCACCAAAACATTCGTCAGTGAAATATCAGTTGCCAATAAAAGAGAACCAGTATGAGTAATAGAAAGATGATCACCATTACCAACGGTGACATAATCCGAACTCGAATAAGAAGTGACATCGGATAGAGTAGACGCATCCGAAGAGATATGGGCAGACGCTCCGGTGTCGAGGTACCAATCGGATGTAGATGTAGGAGAGACGCTGCAATTTGCAGAGAAAGCCTCGGCAAGCTGGGCGGTCGGCTTAGAACCCCGAGGATAATTCCTGTTAAACCGGTGCGGGCAGTCGAAGGCGTCGTGATCAGTTTCACGACAGAAGTAGCACCACGGTTTCTTTCGAGGATGAGGTTTGCCGTTTCCTTTGCCACGATTTTGAGAAGACTTTTTACCCGTCGAACTAGGGTTTTGCTGGTTTGTGTAGAAAGCAGCAGGGGGCGGAAGCGAGCCAGTCGACCGAGTAAAGAGTTCATGGCTTTGTGCACGAGCAAGCAGTGTATCAAAATCCGGAAGAGGGTCCTGCGTGAGTTGAGCGGCTGTGAAAGTTGCAAAATCCGAACCCAAACCACGAATAAACCAATGTGATTTATCGGAGGGGTCGAGAGAACATCCAATAGCAGCCAGTTGATCGCACAAGGACTTATAACGACGGCCGTACTCGACGACCGACAGATCATCACGTTTGAGAGATAGCAAATCGTCCTTAATGCTCAGTTCATGTGCCTTCGAACAACTGCTATAAGCGCGCGATAAAGCAGTCCAGACTTTGTGAGAAGACTTGCACCCAATAATTACGGCCATCGACTCTTCCGTCAAGGTTGAAACGAGAAAGAGTTTGATAACCTGATCCCGGGAAAACCACTTCGTGTACTCTGGATTAACGGTGGGAGCGCCAGCAGGGTTGGGAAGTAGGCGAGGCGGCGGCGGTTGAGAACCATCAACGAACGGCTGGAAGCGCTGAGTGATGAGCAGCGGCTCAATCTGGGCATGCCACAACATATAGTTGGTGCCGGTGAGCTTTATGTTAACCATGTGTATCATGGTGGAGAGAGATAGCGAGGGAAGTTCGTCTTCATTAGGTCGGGCGGCCATCGAAGGAGGCGCGCGAGCAGGAAGAAAAGAAAGACGAGCTAGAATTAGGGTTTGTAGCCAATATTAGGCTGATACCATGCAGAGAAAATTATCTCTTGTATTTCACTCAATTGTAAAAGATTACAAAGCTAGTATTTATAGAGTTACAAGGAATAAATCTAATCTATATTATATGAATCTATACAGAATATATGAAAGATATGGAGAAGACATCTAATATCTTAACAATTTTGATAACATTCTAAAGAAATTTATACATTAAGAACTTTCATTTGTTAAAATTAATTGCAAAGTGAATTTCTGGAATATAGATAAAACAATTGTTTAAGTCATGATATACTCATTATGTCCCATTCGGTTAGATTCTTTTTATTTTGACATATGAATTTCGGAATTAGTGTTTAATAGCTAATTGTGGTCGGTAATAAAATTGACAATCGTAATTTATTTATTTTTTTAATTTTTTTTGCTATATATTATTTAAATAGGAAATTGTGTCCCAACATTACTCAACCCGTAAATAATGAAAGCACTTAAATTATTAAAGTTTTGAAACATGATTATAAAAATAACGTAATATAATTCGAAAGTCTGTAATTATGGTTTTTCAATATTTTATAAGGTAAAAATAAAAGGGAAATTATTTGTATTTGATATAAAATGATTGATATCTACTACTACATTAAACGAGATAAGTTTTTAAAAATAATAATTTTACCACTTTGCCTATCAAAAACACCAACATCAATTTTTATTTAAATTTTAACTTTATTACTATTTTCTTATATTATAACACACACACACAAAAAAAAAAAACAGTTAAAATCTATTTGTTACTTTTTTAAAAACAAAAAAATTACATCCTCAGTAAATCATTACTTACTATTTCTTAAATTATACAGCTAATTTTTAACCTTTATATTTGGTATACTTTTTATTTTATTAAATTTATATATAGTTGGATGCTATATTTAGAAATAATTATATAATACTTCCTTGGTCCCGTGTCAATTGTCCCCTTTCTTTTCAGCACGAGAATTAAGAGTTGTGAGCGTAGAATAAATTAGTGAAATTAATATTTTATTGTTAAGTGTGAAAAAAATTATTAATTTTAAAAATAAGACAATTTAGTTGGGACGCCCGATTTGGTAAAAGAGCCTATTCTGCTGGGACAGAAGGAGTAATATACAAGTTTTTGGGGTCTTCATGGCGATTTACAATTAGTCATCCAATCAACATAAAAGGTCCCTCTTAGTAAATCACATAACACTAAAATCCACACAAAACTAGTATAATAATATTGATAAATAAAAATTAAATATATTTTTAAAAAATTATTTGAAATAAATGTTCATATATAATTTTATTAATTATAATTTGATAGTATGAACTACAATATCATGTTACAATTTGAGCAACACAACATATGTAAATATACAATTTATGAGAGGTTGAAGAGAAGTGTTAGAACCCAAAATAGAAAATTTAAAGAATGTATTTGATATTATGTAAAGTTGAGGGGCAAAATTGATATTAATGGAAATATTTTTTAACCCAAGCTCTTTTTACCATACAAATTGTTGTTTTTAGATGACAAATGCCTACTTTTACATTTTTACTACCCTCTCTCTCTCTCTCTTCTCTCTTCTCTCTTCTCTCTTCTCTCTCTCCTGTCTCTCAATTGTGTAATCTAATTAGGTTGCTAGAGCTACCGGAGATCCCCGTATAACCATAATCACGCTCTACTCTGATTTTGCATTCTCTTTCTCGTGCCTCCTTTGGTTTTTGTTTTTTTTTCCCTCTGAGAAGCTTTTTGACATCAATTTGATTCCCAAGAGTTTTGGAACAGAATCTTCGTATACGGTTTTTTTGGGGTCGAGATCAAATCGATAAGGCGGAGATATTATCACAGATCGGTGGTGTAATTGCAGTTGTCAGTTGATAATCTGTGGGAATTGAGCAGCATCCTCATTTCCATCTATAAACAGCTCACAGTCAGTATTGCTTCGGATTTCTGTTGGAATTGCAAAATCTTTGGATTCGGGGGTTAGATTTACTCGCTTGGGTTTGTAGTTGTTGGGGGTATTTGATTCCTTTTTATTTTCATGAGTGAATTGTAGAGGGGGTCCTCTGCTGCATTTGTGGAGGATCCCAAAGTACTGTTGTTTTATCGACGTTTGACCGTGGAGAGATTTATGAGCAATGCACAGATGATTTCTTCATTGCCATTGGAATCTTGATTGGTTATAGAGTGTTATAGAAAGATTTGTCGGTTGGTTTGGGTGTATTCGTTTTCCTGGATAGCAAAATACATTATTCAATCTAGAGTTTCCAATGCTAGGAAATATGTTTGGCGGTTCAAATAGTGACTCAAACAAGCATGGGGCAGTAGTTATACCCACGCGATTTGTCTGGCCTTATGGGGGAAGAAGGGTGTTGCTTAGTGGATCTTTCACCAGGTGAATTGTAGTAATTTGATATATTAGTATCCATTTGCAATTTCTAGTGCCTCTTTTCTTTACTGTGTTTTCTGAGAGTGTAATCGTATGGCATTGGAGGTGGCAAGATCACATTCCCATGTCACCGATGGAGGGTTGCCCCACCGTGTTTCAGGTTATGTACCCTTTGACACCCGGTTATCACCAGGTTAGTATTTCATCTGCCTGCAATTTTGCTTTTCCTTTTTATTTGTTACTACCCACAGGTCTTCTGATGCATATGCTAAACGTGTGGAGAGGGAAGAAGATTTTCTAATGCTTGTGCATTGCATGTAAAATATTCTTTAATTAAGATTTAAGACTAGTATTTCATTAACTATGTTTAAAATTACATGGTAAAAAAAATAACATTTTTTTTCTTCTGAGATCGGATCATGATTTGGCCTAAGTGGCACAAATCATATTTGGGCCATCTGGATGCAGATGAAAATATATTTTATATGCATTTGGAGATGAAAATATAGATTCTTTTTATTTCCGATCACTTTCTCCTGGGGCCAATCTTTATTCATTTAATAAGCAAAGGAGTCACATGACCGAATTCTACTGAATGGACTCCTACAACTCATGGTGCCTGCTAATAGCCAGTATGATGTGCTGCTAGAAGTTTTTTGAAATTTATATACTTAAATATGTATTACCGTTTCTATACATTGTAGAAGTGGCCTTAATAAGTTGGGCAGAAGGAATTGTAGCTTTCAGGAATTCTGTTTATCTTTAAACTTTGTATGTCTCAAGGTTTACTAATCTTGTCAGGCATCAGGTTAGTTATAATGCACATTACCAACCACGGGTTAGTCCTAAAGGCATTCTACAATTTCATACAAGAGATAGTTCAAGCTACTGTTCAGAATTTAGAATTGAAAAAGTGAAATTAAAATTTCGCACATGCTTAGGTTTGCCATCTTCAAACATTCTTCTTTGGAAAGGACATCACATTTGCAATTTGTTGTATTTCTTTTTATTCTGTTGCTGGTTTTTTCTTGCCTTTGAATGTATGCTTTTAGTTGTTCAAGCTGGTTAGAAATTAGAATTGAAGAAGTGAAACTAAATTGTCGCACATACTTAGGTTTGCCAGCTTGAAACATTCTTCTTCGAAAGGATTGTTGTATTTCTTTTTATTTTGGTTATGGTTTTCTTACCTTTGAATGTATGCTTACAGTTATTCAAGTTATTGGTTAGAACTTAGAATTGAAGAGGTATAAATTGTCGCAAATACTTAGGTTTGCCACATTCAAACATTCTTCTTTGGAAATGACTTCTGATTTACAATTTGTTGTATTTCTTTTGATTCTGGTGCTGGTTTTCTTGCATTTGAATGTATTCTTATAATTGTTTTTTTGTTTTATCTATATATAGTACAAATTTTTTGTTGATGGCGAATGGCGGCATGATGAACAGCAACCATATGTGAGTGGGAATTATGGAGTGGTGAACACCATTTTTTTACCCAGGGAATCTGATACTATGCCAGTTTTGGGTTCTGAGACTGCGGGTAGATCTAACATGGAAGTTGATGGTGATCCTATTATGCCGGTTTGTTCTCTTGTGCTTTGCTTATAAACTCAAGAGTTTTTAACATTATTCCGAGTCTATATTGTTGTATGCTCTCATGTCCCGCAACTTTTGCAATTTTATCTTTGCCCCTTCATGCAATCAAATTTAGCTTATAGACCACACCTATTGATTGAGAAGTGCATAGAATCCGATATTTGAAGTAGTTTGAAGAAAAAATATATTAATGACATTTTCTATTGACTTTTTCTGTGGCTTGCTGTTTAAAGGATTTTGCTATCACACACACATAACTGTTAGATATTAATGTGTAGAGACATATGGAAGAAAATTAGTAGTACTAGTATTTACAATCAATCCAATGCACCTATTTATACAAGTAGGGAAATGGTACAAAGATAATCAGCCCGAGCACAATAGAGTTGCAGAAACAATGAATAAACACATTTGCAGTAGTAGAGGTAGTAGTAGAAGTTGATAGATTGTTAGGGGCATGCGAAGAGCTTTGCACAGTAGGTGGAGCAGTTAGAATTGTTAGAATAGTAGGCAGTCAGTAGCGGTCAATGCGGGACAGAAGGCACGCAGTAGCAAACCCAAAATTTTGGGCGGAATAGGAGTGTTGTCATAACAGGAGGCAAACAACACAGATGGATAGGGAGCGGCGAGGCGAGTGCAACGGACGTCGCCAAAAAAATCTCAATCTCTTAAACCCTCAAGAATCAAGCACCCTAAGATAGGGCACTCTGATACCATGTTAGATGATAAGGTATACAGTCATTGGAGAAAAGTAGTAGTAGTAGTAGAAGTACTTACTTTGATTATGAAACCAATACACCTATTTTACAAGTAGGACAAATATAATCTGGGAACGAAAAATAAAATCTAAAAGATATATTAACATATATCTTTAACAACAATCCACCGTCAGCAATCAGACTCAAAATTACTTTCATGGTTCCTCGTGTATTTGCATTTCATCAAAAGTGAACAATTTTGTGTGTTACCTTTCAGGAGGTCCTTTCAAGCACATCACAAGCTGAAGTGGATCTATCTCGTAGTCGTGTGTCTGCATTTTTAGCCTCACATACTGCTTATGAGTTGCTCCCGGAGTCTGGAAAGGTATGCATTATGTCCTGCCTTTGGATGCACTGTAGAAAAGTTAAAGGAGACTTCTTTGCAAATTGTTTACGTATTAATTCCGTAGCAAAACATCTTGTGGCAGGTTATCGCCTTGGACATAAACTTACCTGTGAAACAAGCATTTCACATTCTATATGAACAGGTCAATGACTTTTGCCACAATTAATTTATCTTGCCTTTCATTTCCTAAGAACCATGTCTTAGTGATCACTAAATTTTTTAGCGATGTTAATAATATAGTGGCAATGTTAAAATTATCGAACTCACATAATTGTTATAACAAATTCATCCTATTTATTGAAACTCAATTTTTTGATAGATTGTTTGAGATTGATAAATAAAAAGTTAGGTATTTTTCGAAACACAACTTTAAATCAAATCTTAAATAGAAAGCAGTAAAATAAAGTGTTAAACGAGTTTGAAATCAAATAACAAAACCATAGATTCTAGAGATTAATTCCTATCATCGATGACATGTAATGGTAAAATTAATCAAAAGTCAATTTAATCCTGTTAAGGTGAAACACCATATTATTATTTTGACTTCCTTGATTTGGTAATCACAAAGTTGATTACAATAAGTCTATATCCTATTGGTCTCTACAACAGTTTAGTAATTCTTGAATACATCAGATTTACTCCTATGATTATTTCCTAAAATGTCTCAAGTTAATTAAATAACAACCTTTACTTGTGGCTAACCAATTCGAACTGAGAATTAATCCATGAATTCAATATACTTTAAACACGAGGATTATCAAATTAATTAAACCTATGCATGCATTCAAGATAGTAAATTTCAACCCAGAATCTGTTTAAAAACTTAGCTACTCATGGAAATATTCAACATAATTGAAAGATAAACCTGGAATAAAATTGCATTATGATTACTGAAAAGTTGTTGCAGAATTCAAGTTCGGACTTGTTAAATCTTAACTCGATTCTTCCACAAATAAAGAGTACAATAATGTTGGAAGTAAAATAAGTTCTAAAATTGAATATAATGGCAAAAGTCCCTAAAATTAAAAACCAAAGCTATATTTATACTAGGGTTGATGTATATCTTTGCAAGATTCTCAGAAAAAGAAACAAATTCTTCAAATACGTTGTCTGCGTCGATCGCCGCCCTGCATTTCAATCGACGCAGACTCTTCCATCTCAACCCTCTCCAATGGTTGACACTTCGACCGACGCGTGGCAAGTCGGTCGAAACGTCTCCCAATCGGCCCTCTTCTTAGTCAGTTTTCCTTCAAAAACCTGTAAAAACATACCACCAACATCATTCCAAGAACAAATACTACTTCATGCAAATAAAATAAGTAAAATGCAACAATTTAAGATAAAAACAACCTAAAAACTTAATAATAAGTTAGCGAAATATTGAACTTATCACTTAGCTCATTTGATTTTCTCGAACTTTGTTATGTAAGAACTGATTCCATATTCTCTTACTCTAACTATTGCGTATACGATCTCAATTGCCAAAGCTATTTGCAGGGACTTTCTGTTGCTCCTTTATGGGACTTTTGCAAGGGTCAGTTTGTTGGAGTTCTCAGTGCATCTGATTTCATTTTGATACTCAGAGAGGTACTCCGAAGTCTAATATTGTCCAGTTATTTATTAATTTAAGAATATAAGTTTATGAGATAAAACTGCCTAAAATTTTGCTTCAAGTGACTAATTTTGCTCATCAAAACTCACCATTTTTTCCTTCTTTACTCAGACTTGATTTGTATCATGCATCAGTCTCAGACTAGCTTATAAATGTTCCTGTATAAACAAAGAAATTGCTGCCCCTTCTGCTATTTATTAGCTATGCTTATTTATCACATCTCTAGAATAGCCTGGATGGCCTGGATCACTAAACAGGATATAGTTTATAAGTTTGAACCTAATCAGTTTATCCAATAGTGACATCAAGCAAGCACATAGTATAGCTTCTTCAATCATAGTTATTTGAAGATAGAGACAAAGATATTGATTATTTTATATTTGAGATCCTCGTGAACAAGAGCTGTCAACTATTGACGTACTTCAGAATATTGGACATATCGATCCATGCTGTTTTAATTGGGGAAAGGTATGGTGGGATAGATTAAAATTATTATTTGTGATTTACAATTAACTCCGAATTTTATGGAAGTTAAATCTGAGGTAGAAGTGAAGGACGTGTTGTGTTGAATCCCATTTGTTCTCTCTTTTTTTTGTGGGTGGGGTGGGAGGGTTGAGTTTTCAGAGATGAGTTTATTTTGCTTCAACAACCAGACTCAACGATGTAATAAAATGCTTTTTTTGTTCCCATGCCTGCATATCTGTTTTTTGCACGCCTTTCGTACCAGGAAGAGTTTGATAAAAAAAGTTATGGGCCACTCTAGACAACACAGATATATATGTGACTATGTGAGAACCTTCCTCCAGCTAATAATGCCTGTTATTTTGTACTCCATTACTCTATACATGCATTGTTGATTTCATAGTTGCATCTTATTGAATTGATTCATCATTCAAGTTATATTTCAGAGAGGCAACTCACACTGTATCATAGATACTGAATATAGTGATTGCTTTCTTGGTTTTGGGTGAAGATTGGAATGATTTATCTTGCTTTTTCTTCTTTGCATCTATCCATTGGATTTTCTGAGAACGTCTTGGTGGAGAATTGAGTATGTGTCTATGTGATGTACAATCTATCAGATGTTTGCCGGCCGTGTCTTTTGTTTTTCATAGTTTTATTTTATGTTCAAAGAAATCAAGGAATTCTATTCATTTGTTCAAATCCAGCTTGGGAACCATGCGTCTAACTTAACTGAGGAAGAACTTGAGACACATACCATATCCGCCTGGAAAGAAGGGAAATCACATCTTAATCAACAGGTTTCTGGATCATACCTGAGTCGTTTTGTCCATGTAAGCAATTTTGTTATTGATCTTATAGAAGCACCAGGCATAATTTCTGATCTATACCTACTGTGTTCTTGCATTATGTATATTTTCTATCTTGAATGCTAACCTTCTTAAGCCTAGACATCACATACTGCATTTTCGAATTTAATGCAAGGTATGTATGGAGAAGACATGTATATAGTATACGGCGATATAAGAACTTGAGAGAAGGAAAAAATAATATAAGGGTTTTTCTATCTTTCTTCTAACCCTTGCTAGGATTGGGTAAATGTAATATAGGCTGCTTTGGCTCTCTAGTTTTTTGGATTATGAACTGCAGTAACTAAACTAATATGAATTGTGAGTGTTTTTTGCATTAAATATGCCAATTCATGTATACTAAAACATTTGGACTTCATCGTTATATAGAAATTTCCTAAAGTATGAGTGAAAAAAGACATTTTTCTTGTTATTTACCACCATATTAAAAGATTTGCAGTTCTACTGCTTCATTGCTGTTCAATGAGGTGTAGGAAAATAATTCACAGGTACACAATAGATTTAGTGGGTGAGGAATTCGCTTGAATATGCACTTTGCAATCTCGGCCTTCGACTAAGCATATACTGTAGTCTGCAAACAGAGTTATTAAAAATTGGAAAAAACCAGCTGAAATTAGAGTGATAGCTGTAAATGAGTCATCTGCCCCCTCCTCAGTATGGTAATATCTGGTTACAAATTTACATGCAGATATATTTATATATATAAATTTATGTGTCTTGATTTAATATGTATAAGGATGCAGAATTCATATGCAAACAAAGATTTGTTTCAATCTATTTTTACAAATGGAATAAAAAAGGAATTCGAAGTTAACTGGAACTTCATGTTTCTAGATTGAATGGACCTCGATGTCCAGCATTTATGTGGAAATGTCTCAAAATCTGCTAGGATTATGTGGCTTGAAAATTAGAGGTAATAAGGTGATGTGGTTGCAGAAAAATGTTACTAGTTGTTTACTACTACTGATATATACCTCAATAGACCGATGTCTGCAGATAAAACTGCTTTACATTATAAAACAGTGGTTCTGCTCAGTCATGCTAATGACATATTCGGATTCACTAATTAATTGTATGGTTTGTTTCATGTGAATAAGACAGTCTTTCTGAACATTTTTCTTGCATCAGACGATTCATGAAGTGATTTTAAGTTCATATAGTTGTCTGAGCTTTTCTGTTTCCTAGTATGTTTTGTTGGAACTAGTACACTGTTTTGATTTACGTACAAATTCAGTTTAATTATTTTGGCAATGATGTTGTAGGCTGGGCCTTATGATTCTTTGAAGGATGTTGCTCTGAAACTTCTGCAGTCTAAGTTCTCTACTGTTCCTATTGTTCACTCTTCATCTCTGGATGGCTCATGTCCTCATCTCCTACACCTCGCTTCCCTTTCTGGGATACTTAAATGTGAGAAACTTATTTTTGTTTTTAGAATGCCGTCCTTTCATCTCATGACTAACAAGCTTCGAAACTCCAGGCATATGTCGACATTTCAAGTATTCTTCTAGCGCCTTGCCAATTCTTCAGAAACCAATATGTTCATTTCCTTTGGGTACTTGGGTTCCAAAAATTGGGGAAACTAATGGAAAGCCAATTGCAATGCTAAGACCAAATGCCTCGTTAAATGCGGCTCTTTCTTTGTTAGTCCAAGGTAAGATTTCCATACCTAGCATATTCATATTAATTTCTCTTCTTGGGGTTAAAAGTCTTCAGTTTATTCGCTATCTCGTTGTGCTTGATGCTTGTCTTAGATGTTAGTTTTGATCTTTTCTTTCTTAAGGTAGCGTCCTGTAGATTGTTTTCAATCAGTATTATTTAATATTTTCTTGATTATCTCTTGGATTTTCTTTTCTAGACAATTATCCTTATGATTTGATGCTGGCGTTTAATCTTTTATGTCTTGCCAATTATCATTCTGCCTTGACTTGGTTGGCCTTTGTCAAATTCCTAAATCTGTTCTTATTATTAAAGTAAGAGCTCAAAGTGTTTGTGCAAGATGATCAATATCTCACTCACCTTTTCTCTATGGGTTTTGTCTATACTAAAAGTCAAACATAATTGATGTCTCAGCTGAGGTTAGCTCTATACCAATTGTGGATGAGCACGATTCTTTGGTGGATGTGTATTCTCGCAGGTATATGTTTTACTTATTTTTAAGGTGGCTATGGGAAGATATTCTCTCTTGATTTCAATGGCACCTTTTATTTAATACTCCCTCTGTCCCATTGAATTAGACACGTATTCCTTTTTCGTCCGTCCCATTTATTAGACACATTTCCTAAAAAGGCAACATTTTTTCCACTCACCAATTAAATATTAATTCTTCTACACTAATACACATTGGTTCATGTGCCATTTCTTATGTGTCTAAACATATGGGACAGAGGGAGTATCTCCTATCATCTTGTAACATGTCAGCGATATCACTGCTTTGGCTAAAGATAGAGTGTACGCACAAGTTCGTCTTGATGACTTGAGTGTCCACCAGGTATGGTCGATCAATGAATTGTTCCACTTATTTAAGAGATATTGAGGTCATGTATTGTAGTTCTAGAGCATTTATAAATGCTTACTCTATGAAGCAGCTCTCAAAAACTCAGATTATGTTTAGTGGATGGGTGCAGAGTTCCAAGTTTTTAGTCATTGTTGAATATGATTACTACATAAAACCAATGAACCTTACATTGAAGAGAACCCTGTGGAGAAAAATCCTTGAATCTCTGCTGGGATGTGAAAATAAAATAGGAATGAATCTCAGTCATCGGATTGATAGCATCAATGATTGAGATTAAAGCATCAATCGTTAAAAAATTAAGCATAATTTTCGTTTGTGCTTAATTTTTTTATAAATCATTCTTAATGCTTAATTGATTAAGCATGATTTATAAAGCTATTAAACATAAAATCTAAAAAAAATTAATCTCAACCATTGTTTTTTTTCAGACGAGTGGTGTAGATTCATTCTTATTTCACACAAACAAACATTTAAAATGGGACCCATTTGATCCATCCCCTCTATATTTGGGGATGGATCAAATGAGAATGTTTTTTATGATGAGAAATAAGAATAAATCTCAACATTTTAAATTCTGATCCAACGCTCGAGAGTTAATAAATTACGTGTCATTTTACTGTAATTTATATGCATTATAGGATAATTAGATTTTGTCTTTCATTTTAACTAATATTATATGCATTATATAACTATATATATGCATTATATAGAAAAATATGTATTTATGCATTATATCCCTACTGTATATACATTTTTTGCACAATTTTATTCATTACACTAAAATGAATAAAATGCATATACAAGATTTTTTCGCATTTCTCATCATAAATGTTTCTCACCTGATACACACCCCATATATATATATATATAATGGCTCCAAAACTTGTTATAAAATATAGGTTAAATTCCCTTGATCTGAAAAATGCTTTTCTTTGTTCGTGCTCACCTAACATTTTGATTCTCTATTGATTCTTTTTATCTTTTTTTTATCTCTGATGATTTTTTTTTTCTATAGGCCATACAACTGGGGCAAGATGCAATCTCTCCCAATGGCTTCTTCAATGGTCAGAGATGCCAGATGTGCTTAAAGTCTGATCCTCTGCACAAAGTAATGGAGCGGCTGTCTGTTCCAGGTAATTTTATTTGATCCTTGACTTTGTTACCTGATTTTTGGTTTGATTTTTAGTTTTTATTACCTAAACTACCTTTGAAGACCATTCTTACGTAGATGCACTAAGGTTTTGCATAATTCCTCATGCCTTCTTCTTTACCTCTATATCCATGGGAGCATCTTCAGAATATGAGTCATTGTGTGCATATTTCTTGATCATTTCACTTGTTATAAATGATTCCCCATATATATATATATATATATATATATTGTACATGCTCAGTTTTCCTGCCCCAAGGAGAAAAATACTTCTGAACATCCTACGGAATTGTGGCTCGTTTTCCAGGTGTCAGAAGAGTCATAATAGTCGAAGCTGGGAGTAAGCGTGTTGAAGGTATCATTTCGTTGAGCGATGTGTTCAGATTCTTGCTTGGATAGATGTGGTCTGGTTATTTGATGCATAGGTTTTCGCAAGTCTGTGTAGCCCCCCCACAAAATGAGGAAACGATTGAGTGTAAATTAGGATGATTCTCATAATTTTCTTTTGTTTTATTTATATTATTGAATTTGAGTTGCCCATCTGCTGCCGGCATGCCTGCTTACAAGTTTCCATATGCGAATGGGAATGAGTTTGATGAAGATGGTGATGCAGGTGCAGTAATGTCCATGATCCAAAATTGTCAATCAAATAACATGGATGTAGATGTAGATGTAGTTGTAGATGCAGGTGTAGGTGGTTTTGTGTAGGGTCAAATTGCAGTTTGAGTGTTAGTGTTTGGTTTTGGAATGGTTGTTATGTGATGGCTTCAAATACACTAATTCTTTCTTGCAAGAGAAAAGGGCACAACTCTCATGCGATTATACTAAAACTCTGCAATCAAGTAGTTGGTAGTAATGTGCAGGGCCAATTCTTTAAATACATCTCTCATCATCACAAGTCCACATTGATTAGGCATTCATGTAGCCTAACCTCACTGTTGCCATTGAAGCCTCGTAACAAGATCAATTTCCTAGGTATAGACTGAGCTAACCTATAAATGAGTTTGAGTTTGGTGGATTGGATTTAAGTATTTTCAATAGGATCATATTAAATTGTCAGGCTAGGTCTACAAGAGCACTGGACCAGCCCTATCAGAAACCTATTTTAATTTTCATTCTCACATGTAGTTGTAATATATCTTCACCTTTATTCATTCATAAATGAAGTTTATCAACATGATCTTATATATTCAAAGCAAAATTACAAGCATTTATTGGTGTTTTTAAAAAAAATCTAGAAAAAGGATTTTCAAAGCTTTTACGCACCAAATATGGAGGTATTATTATTATTATTATTATTATTGTTATTATTATTATTATGGGAAGGTCTCGGGTTAGGCAGGTCTAAACGATTTAAGCGTGTTTTATCCATTAACTCAAGCCCAAACCCATATAATATACTCTAATTGGGGATTAATAAACCCTATTTGGGATGGGTCAATACATTTGGGTAGAATAAAACTCGCCTAAACCGTTTAGGTCTGCCTAACGCAAATTTTTGCCTATTATTATTATTATTATTATTATTATTATTATTATTATTATTATTA